>JAPPVO010000003.1:71277121-71478049 GCA_030407325.1 Camellia japonica | reverse complement strand
TTTTGTTTTTTTTTTTTTTTTTTTTTTTCTGCTTGGGCCAAATTCTAAAAACCATTGCTGGGCCAAACTAACTTAGACTTTTATTATTTATTTTTGTTTTTGTTTTCTTTTGGGCCGAAGCTTGGAACTCTTGCTGGGCAACTAGCTTATTTTTTTTTATTCATTTATTTTGGTGTTAAATTATTATTTATTACTATCTTTAGTTTGACCAAATTAATATTATAATTCCATAAATGTGTTATTTTGCTCCCAAATAATAATTCCCAATTAGTCCTATAATCCAATGCCAAATTAAATTTTTATATATTTATTTATTTAATAGTCTATCATTACATGCCACTATAATTATGTATAACTCTAAATATTTATGTGTACGTAATTAAACGTTCGGGGTGTCACATTTCCCCCCTCCTAATTAGAAGTTTGTCCCCAAACTTGACGTACCTTAACTTTCAAAGAGGTGTGGGTATTTAGCTCGCATTTGTCCTTCGGTTTCCCATGTAGCTTCTTCGATACGATGATTTCGCCATAAGACCTTTACCAGTGGTATGGTCTTGTTTCGGAGAATTTGATCACGATGATCGAGAATCTGCACTGGTTGTTCTTCGTAAGAGAGATCTTCTCGAACTTCCAAGTTCTCATAGTTGATGACATGTTCTGGATCTCGGAGATACCGTCGGAGCATTGAAACGTGAAACACGTTGTGGATATTAGATAGCTCAGGAGGTAATGCAATGCGATAGGCTACAGGACCAATTCTTTCCAGTATCTCGAATGGCCCGATGTAACGTGGGTTTAGCTTTCCGCGCTTTCCGAATCGGATCACTCCTCTTGTTGGGGAGATTTTGAGAAACACATGATCTCCTACTTGAAATTCCAAGTCTCGTCTCCGAGTATCTGCATAGCTTTTTTGGCGACTCTGAGCAGTACGAATCCGCTGTTGGATGAGTTGGATTTTCTCACTTGTGATTTGCACGATTTCGGGGCCTAACAATTTCCTGTCCCCGATTTTTGTCCAGCACAGGGGTGATCGACATCTCCTTCCATACAGAGCTTCGTACGGTGCCATTCCAATACTTGCCTGATAGCTGTTGTTATAGGCGAATTCCACCAAAGGTAGGTTCTCATCCCAGTTACCTTTGAGGTCTAACACGCATACACGTAACATGTCTTCCAACGTCCGGATTGTTCTTTCGGATTGCCCATCGGTTTGTGGATGATAGGCCGTGCTGAACTTCAGTGTAGTTCCCAAAGCTTCTTGCAATTTATTCCCGAAGTGAGACACGAAACGAGGGTCTCGGTCAGACACGATTGAAACTAGGATACCATGCAACCGAATAATCTCTTTGATATATAAGGTGGCAAACTTATTCAGGGGGTACATGATTTTGATTGGTAGAAAGTGCGCCGACTTTGTCAATCGGTCTACTATGACCCATATTGCATCATTCTTTGAAAATGACTGTGGTAGCCCGACCACGAAGTCCATAGTAATGTGTTCACATTTCCATTCAGGAATAGGGAGTGGTTGTAGCAGCCCTGCAGGTCTCTGATGTTCTGCTTTAACACACTGACAATGCAGACATTTGGAAACATGGCTTGCTATATCTCTTTTCATTTCGGTCCACCAGTAGTGTTCCTTCAGATCATGATACATCTTTGTGTTGCCAGGGTGGACTGCAAATCTTGAGTTATGAGCTTCCTCCAGTATCTTCTTCTTGAGTTCCGGGATGTCGGGTATGCAAATTCGATTTCGAAATTTCAGTATCCCATTGCTTATAATGAAATCAGGATCAGGCGTGTTTCCTTGTTCCTCGTACCTTTTCTTCAAGAGTTTATCTTCCCATTGGCGTGCTTTAATTTCTTCAATCAATGTAGACTCCACAGTTACATTGGCGAGCAACCCATTGACCTTGCGAGAAACGAGAGTGCATGCGAAACTTCTCGTTGACTTTCGGCTTAGTGCGTCTGCTACCACGTTAGCTTTGGCCGGATGGTGATGGTGATGGATTTCTATATCGTAGTCTTTCATAAATTCCAACCATCGCAGTTGCCTCATATTCAGTTCCTTCTGTGTGAATAGATATTTTAGACTCTTGTGGTCAGTATAAATTTCGCAGGTTGTACCGTAGAGATAATGACGCCAGATTTTGAGAGCAAAGATCACCGCAGCCAATTCCAAATCGTGAGTCGGGTAGTTCTTCTCGTGAGTCTTCAATTGTCGTGACGCATAAGCAATGACTTTTCTGTCTTGCATGAGAACGCAACCCAACCCATTGTATGAGGCATCACTATAGATTACGAACCCATCTGCTCCGGTAGGGAGTGCTAGTATAGGGGCTGACACAAGTCGACCTTTTAATTCTTGAAAACAACGCTCCTGTTTATCAGTCCATTCAAAGGGTGTGTTCTTCTGAGTTAGCTGGGTCAAGGGCGATGCTATCTTTGAGAAATCTTGCACGAAGCGTCGATAATAGCTAGCTAGACCCAAGAAACTCCGAATTTCTGACACATTAGTAGGTCGTGGCCAGTCCACAATTGCTGCAACCTTTTGGGGGTCAACTGAGATGCCGTCTTTATTAATGACGTGACCGAGAAAGTGTACACTAGTGATCCAAAATTCGCATTTCTTCAACTTGGCATAAAGTTTGTGATCCCGTAGTGTTTGTAGAACCATTCGCAAGTGTTGCTCATGAGCTTCTGGTGACTTGGAGTATATGAGGATGTCGTCAATGAAGACGATGACGAACTCATCAAGATAGGGTTTGAACACTCTGTTCATGAGGTCCATGAAGGCTGCTGGGGCATTTGTGACGCCAAAAGGCATGACGAGAAATTCGTAGTGCCCGTAACGGGTTCGGAAGGTCGTCTTTTCAATGCTTTCCGTTTTAACCTTTAGCTGATGGTAGCCAGAACGTAAGTCAATTTTGGAAAATACTTGCGCGCCTTGAAGCTGATCGAACAAGTCATCGATTCGCGGCAGTGGGTATCGATTCTTGACGGTAACCTTATTCAGCTCCTGGTAATCGATACATAATCTCATTGTGCCATCCTTTTTCTTTACGAACAATACTGGAGGTCCCTAGGGTGAGGTACTAGCCAAATGAAACCTTTGTCCAGGAGTTCCTGGAGTTGAGTCTTCAGCTCTTTCAATTCTGTCATCGACATGCGATAAGGAGTTTTTGATATAGGCTGCGTGCCAGGTTGGGTTTCAATGGTGAATTCGATTTCTCGATCAACTGGAATACCGGGTAGATCTTCAAGAAAGACATCCGGGAATTCTTGAACTAAAGGAATTGCATCAACGGTAGGGGCCTCTTTTTGTGTATCAACCACATAACAAATATAACTACCACAACCCTTGCTTAGAAGTCGTTGGGCCGCCCGGGAGGATATGATACAGGAAGGGTTAGAAACTTTAGCCCCATCAAAGACAATTTCGGGTTGGTTTGGTAACTTGAGGGAGACCTTTTTGGCTTTACAATCGATAGAGGCGTGGTTGGCAGCCAGCCAATCTATACCTAAGATTACATCAAAGTTTCCAATGTGGAGGGGAATCAAGTCTACATATAAGGTTTTGCCTTTTAGGAATACAACACAAGATCTGTACACATCAGCACTACAGGCAGACTTACCAGAAGGAAAAGACATAGACAATGTATATCCTAATGGTTCGGGTGTTGATGTCAATTTGGCAGCAAAGTGGGGTGCAACAAAAGAATGAGTTGACCCAGAGTCAATAAGGACATGAGCTAAAAGACCACAGACAGAAAGTGTACCTGACACAACATTTTCGGTAACTTCCGGTTTTCCAGGTACCAAGACGAAAGCCCGGCCTTGGCGGTTTTGGTCTTTCTTTTCTCCTCTTGGTCCCGCGGTTCTCCTAACTGGGCCAGAGGGGCTGGCTGTAGGATTAACCATTTTTGGACAATCCCTTAGCAAGTGGCCAAACTGTCCGCATCTAAAACACGCTCCCGTGTCTCGATGGCATTGTCCCCAATGAATCCTCCCACAAGTGGGGCAAGTTGGAATAGTGCCACCTCGGGGGTTGGTAGGACCGTGGTGGCCTGAGCTGGTTGTGCCCATGTTCACCTTTTTATGAGGTGCAACACCGGGTCTTCTGTTATCTCTTTCCCAGAATCGCTTCTTGTAGCTTGGTTCTCCGGAACGCGAGGCTTTATTTCCCTTTTCTGCTATGTACGCCCGGTCCACCACCTCTGCATAGGTTGGCAATTTCAAGACTTCAAGCCTGTCTTTAATTCCAGCATCCAATCCTGCTTCGAATTTTCTTGCTTTTCGAGTTTCGGTGGGGATGACGTATGTTGCAAACCGAGCTAGTTGTGTGAACTTGCTCTCATATTCGGCCACCGTCATGCCTTCTGTTCCCACAATGAATCCGGAAAGTATTTTTCATAGAATACTTCCAAGAATCTTGCCCAAGTCGTAATTTCTTCTTTGGCCAGAGCGAGAAGCCACCATTCCTGTGCATTGTCTTTGAAAGTGAAAGCGGCGAAAGTTACCTTTTGCCTCTCGGTGCAAGGTAGGGCACGAAAAATCTTTTCCATGTCTTTAACCCAAGCGTCTGCTACCATTGGGTCTGGGCCGTCGGTAAATGTGGTGGGTTTCAGATCCTGGAACTGT
The DNA here is from genome assembly GCA_030407325.1 of Camellia japonica. Taxonomy (NCBI): domain Eukaryota; kingdom Viridiplantae; phylum Streptophyta; class Magnoliopsida; order Ericales; family Theaceae; genus Camellia; species Camellia japonica. Next base: position 71,473,408 of record JAPPVO010000003.1, on the reverse strand, counting down.
TTTATGGTAACCGGCCATTCTTGCCGTCCCGGCGTCCCATTGTTGATGTTAGCTTGTAAGGCTTGCAGAAAACTAGCAACTGCTCTTTCCATTACTCTTTCCATCGATTCCGTACCACTAACTGACGACTCACTTCCATTACCATTAGCCATTCTACAAGAAATAAACGAGGTATTATATTTTCACGCAGCATATATATATATAGCACAACATGTAGTACACTTTATATTTATATAAACTGCCAACATTACACATTTTTTATTTATTTATTTTACAATTCATATTACATTAGTCAGAATATGTTGGTGTCCTTTCCCTGTGGTAAACAAAAACAAAAGTCAACAAAAAGGGAATTAGAACATATCAAGGTCAGCATACAAAAGATTTTGCACTAGCCAGATCTAGAGTGGTGGGTCAGATGGGCCGAAAAACCAGGGGAAATAGTGCTGCATAAAAAGCTCAAATTCCCACCCCAACTAGATTATACCAAAACATACCCATGCTACCTGGACCGTGAAAATGGGGATAGACCGTATATGACCCACAAATGCTCGATCGACAATCCAGCCAGGTGTCTCAACATATGACAGATCATTTTCGAAGTCAACATTTTGAATATTAATAATCTCTAATGGGTTAGGGACTGCGGTGAAAATATAATCTTCGGGGTACACGTTCCCCCTCCTGGCTGCAAACTCTGGGGGTAGAGGGCCTATAATATAATGCGGGCGGGGGGTGACGCCAAGGACGCGAGATGGTCCGAGAAAACGTCTGCGTGTATGGGCAAGGCTGTGCCTCCATAACAAGTGTGGGATGTCAGTGGGGTCAACCTGGATATAAATTGGCCGACCAATCAACCGGCCAAGACCTGGGTGCAATTCCCTGACTATTTCCTCAGAATCTCCCCAACCTTCAGGTGAGGTGGGGGCGGGGGCGGGGGCAGGGTGTTCGGCTAAGATTTCATCTAAGTTGATGGCCTGGAGGTCATTCCAAAAAGCATCATGAAGGTAAATCTCTGACACCCTAGAACACCAGAATAAACGTGAGGTTTTTCACAAGAAAACTACAATTTAAATTACAATTTATATTACACAGGAAAACTAACGTCACATGTAAATATTTATTATTATTTTATTTTATTTTGATTTTACCATATATATCTATATATAAATATATTATGTTTTTTTTTTTTTAGCTATATGGTTTTAGTTATAGATTTATTTATAACTCTTTTTTTTTTTTTTGAACCGTTGCTCTGATACCACCTTTGTCATGACCCAACCCTAGGGGCTTAGAGTTGGAATTGTGACTTACTAACTTATTTTTATTCGAAACAAATTAAGCTGCGCAAGCGAAAATAAAAATATATTTAGACAGAAATTTTACTTCATGCTACTATATTAAAACAAAGAAATACATTTCTAGGGCCTTCATTATTTTATTATTCAGTGACCAGCCCCGAATAGAGGCAAAAGGAAACAAAATATAAAAAAAAGAAAGGTAAAATAGTGATTCATCATCAGTCCATATGCATGTTCCATTTTGTAGGGTTTTGGATTTCCCTTACATCTCGTCACCTGAAAGGGTAACAGCTATAAGCACACAGCAGAGTGAGAAATATTATGCCAAGAGTGTAGGGAATACAAAATATCCATGGATAATTAGTTAGGCTAAACATTTGCATAATTTAATTTAAAATGAAAATTTATTTAAAGTAGCAGAATACAGAAATCATGTAAATAAATAATCATAACCACGGTATAAAACAGAACAGAACAGAGGTCACAGAAGTGACAGTTAGAACAGAGGTCAATGGATCCATGACAAACAGAGGGCCACAAAGTAACCAACCATAGGCCAATGGTTATTTAAGTCCCCAAAAGCGTGGGACTTCCGTGGTGGTACTTACAAAACATGATTGTATATAAGGTTATAGCCAGATATTCTTTAAAATATAAACAAACATATCTATGTATTTCCTTTTAAGCAAATAGAGTTCAGAAATAAAACCACGTAACTGAAACCTTTATGAAATATAATTTTTATTAAAAACATAACTTATATAAAATAAGTATGGTAAGTCAAAACATATATAAAATACATTTTGGTGACTCAAGGTATAATATAACTCACCTTAATTATAATCGTTAGCCTTACTTTACTACCAGAACTTCCTTACTATCAACTCCTCAGTCTCACTTACGTATCTCTCTCTCTCTCGGCTTCCACTCTTTTTATTCTTACGTTTCTTCTTCTCCTGATTCATCACCTTCACCCCTATTTATATAGTGAGCCAAGCTTCCCTGGAGTGCCACGTACCCCCCCTCTCAGGAGGCATAATGAGGCTAGGGGGATGGAGTTCTTAATGGCAGATTTGAGATAAGATTTGCATTTGTTAGAGATAAACATAAATCTTCCCACTTGGGCTTAACACACTTGGGCCTCTTTTGTTTTGTTTTGTTTTTTTTTTTTTTTCTGCTTGGGCCAAATTCTAAAAACCATTGCTGGGCCAAACTAACTTAGACTTTTATTATTTATTTTTGTTTTTCTTTTCTTTTGGGCCGAAGCTTGGAACTCTTGCTGGCAACTAGCTTATTTTTTTTTTTATTCATTTATTTTGGTGTTAAATTATTATTTATTACTATCTTTAGTTTGACCCAATTAATATTATAATTCCATAAATGTGTTGTTTTGCTCCCAAATAATAATTCCCAATTAGTCCTATAATCCAATGCCAAATTAAATTTTTATATATTTATTTATTTAATAGTCTATCATTACGTGCCACTATAATTATGTATAACTCTAAATATTTATGTGTACGTAATTAAACGTTCGGGGTGTCACAAAAGGCTTCACCAAAAAGATAAACCAAATTCTTCATACTAGAGTTGTAGAAGATCCAAATAACCTCCACCAAACCAGCCGAATATCCAAAGTTCAAACTAGAGTTGTAGAAGATCCAAATAAACTTGAATCTGGATCCTCCGTCGCATTCCCCTGCGGCTTATTCCTGTCACCCTCCAAAACGACGTTGTTTTGGAGGGTTTTTTTTTTTTTTTCATTTGATTGCCTACTCTACGTAGGTTCTTCGCCACCCCCATTGCAACCACGGTCGCATTTCTAGAAAATCTGCACTTTTAACAAAATAATGCAAATTCAAGCTTTGTGGGAGTTAACTGTAATATTGAATTCCAACAGCTTGAAAAATCAAATCATTAATTTGCTTGCCGAAGAACTCATTCCCTACAGTGGATTCCAACAGCTTGAAAAATCAAATCATCAACTTGAAAAATCAAATCATCAACAATCATCGGCCCAAACCACCCCATCGGCCTTCCACGGTGGCGCCACCGCCTCGACCCAAACCGCTCTCCCATGCGCCACCAACCTCCGCCTCAAAACCACGATCTGGTCCGAACTCGGGGGCTCCGTCGGCGACTTCACCACTCTCATCTTCACCTCCCTCTACAACATCTCCATCGGCCTCCTCTTCGGCACCCCCATGCCCGTCCAACCCATGAAATCCATCGCCGTTGTCGCCATCTCCGAATCCCCTCACCTCACTATCCCCCAAATCGCCTCCGCCGGAATCTCCACCGCCTCCGTGCTCCTCCTCCTCGGCACCACCGACCTCAACAACCGAAACCCATCAACAGAAAGAGAGAGAGAAAGAAAGAAGAAGAAGAAAAGGAAAAAAAAAAAAACCCTCCAAAACGATTTCTCGTTTTGGAGGGCGATAAGAATGGATTGCAGGGGAGTGCGACCGAGGATCCGAATTCAATAAACTTCACCAAACCAGTCGAATATTCACATGGGCAGCCGAAAATCAAGAACTGATTCCACCGAATTTGATTTTCACCTAAGCACTATCTCACCAACAATTGCGTAAAAAAGTGCCACTACTCCACAAGTCAAAAACGGTTGCTTTTATTTGTTTTTTTCTCACCCACAGAAAAACAAACAATACCAATATATATATATATATGGTAAACTTGAGAGCTTTTTTATCAAACGCTAGTGGTAACCAAATTGAATTGGGTCTGACAAATTAAATATAATCACACATACATTGAAACCACTAACTCCATCCACCACACCCTACACACACACACACGTACCAACCCATATAAATACTCCTTCACTCCTCTTCCACACCCTCTCCTCATTCAATTCTACCAAACTCAGAAAGGACTCACAATGTGCGAGGTGAGTTCCTTCCCAGTCTCTCCATCCATTTGTGTGTGTTTCTATTTCTTTGATTTTGTTCTGTTTCGATGTTTTGATTGCAGAAGAAGGGAAACAACGAAGATGAGAAGAACAACAACAACGGCGGCGATGGTATACATATCAGATTACTCATCAACAAGATGGAGCGCTTTGAAGGTCGCTTTGAAGGTAGCTTTGAAGGTATACATATCAGATTCCTCATCAACTTCCTACTCTCCTTCGTTTCTTTGACTGTTTTTGCTATTTTTTTTCTCATTGTTTTCTTTACATGTCGGCTTTAGATTTTAGATTATAGATTTAGATTCATCCTCTGTTCTTCATTGCCTCTGTTTCTGCTCTTACCTCCGATTGTAAGATTCAACGGTTATTCAACAATATGCTCTGTTTCCGTACTTTGGCAATTTATGTGTTTTTGATTTGTTTCGGATTTTATTGTCAAATTATCGAAGAATATCGAGAATGAGACGTTAACACATTTATATTGAGTTGTTTTTCTGTAATTTTTTTTAGTGATATGTTTTTGATGTTTGTGATTTGAGTAAAGGTGTTGAATACATGAAAGTAGACTGTGTGGATAACAAACTGAGGGTGAAAGTAGATTTGGGAAAGCGAGAAGAAGAAGGTCGACGGAAAACCACAGAAAAAGGCAGATAAGAAGGAACCCAAAGACAAAGAGGTACTACTATGCTCTGCTCTGCTCTCTATTGATGTGCGCCTGTGTCGTATAACGCTTCTCTTCTTTTCCCTCTGGATTTTGCTGTTTTGTCTTTGGCGCTGCGCATCTGGTGCACGATAGAATGAAGGCCTAGACGTATCACATCAAACCTTCATTCCCACTTCTCTATTGAAACTTGCGGAAGTTTACAGTTTTTGTTAATGGTGTGATTATGCAAACTACTACACTATACCACTAGAGGCGCATTTTAGCAACTTCACTGTTATTTTCGATGATTCATCAAATCGACACTTCATTCAAAACAATTTATTGAAGATTTGAATGATGAGTTTTGTACTTCATTCAATTTTTACTCAAAAATAATAAATAAATAATCATCTCACCATCCATTCACGTCACTGGCATTTTAGCCCGAGGGCTTTGTGTTATTTTATTACTACTATTATTTGTTTAATTAATTATTAATTGCATTAATCTTTTTCTGGTTTTGTAATTTTCTTAGCCTCCGGTGAATTAATTGCATTAATCTTTTTCTGGTTTTGTAATTTTCTCAGCCTCCGGTGACCACCGCAGTGATAAAGTTGGAATGGAACTGGCTGGAATGCATCGAGAAAATTAAAAAAATCATCACGGAGACCAAAGGTGAGAATATCACGCCCTGTTTTTCCCGTACAAACAGTTATGTAACAATTTCCAGTATTTTTAACGGCGAGAGTTAACGGCGTTGCAGGATATCATGACATGTCCATTGATAATCAGAATCAGATCACGGTGAAAGGGACAATGAACATGAAGGCTCTAGCAGATGCACTGAAGGAGAAGCTGAAGAAACCGGTGGAGATTGTCCCGCCCAAGAAACAAGGTGGCGGCAATAAGAAAGAGAGAGGCGGCGGCGAAGGGGGAAAGGGCAAGAAGGATGGTGGTGGTGTATTACCAAAAAAAATAATTAAAGAAAAAGAAAAAGAAAAAGGATGGGTTTTGGCCCCTCCTGGGCCTGAGGTTTCTCCGCCACTCAATAGGGCCCAATATGAATGTAAGGGCTGTAATTTAGGAAAATTTATGACTTCATGTCGGAACATTCTATTTGAACCCAAAAAATATCTTAATACGTTTAATTTAAATTTAAAAATTTTAATTCTTATTATATTTTAATGTGAATTTATCAATAAGAGCAACACATTAAATCTTAAAATAAATTTTTTCTCTCATAGTACACGTTAATCTATTAATCCTATTCAATTTCTACCTTTTCTTCTTCAAGAAATCAAAGTAATTTTATTTTGTTTTGTTTTTTTTTCCCTCAACTCCAATTCACCTTATGAAAACTCACCATTATCATTAATATCATTGTTTTTTATTATTTTGAAACCCTAAATCTTGGAAAAAAGTTTGAACAATTAAGTAATGAATGAAAGTGATAAGCAAGGTAATTTTTTGAAGAGTCCAGCTTGTCTCAAGTTGAGATCAAGACTGGACCCGTCCAGTTCGGCCCATGGGGCCCATTTTTTGGGCCCGTTTTGATAATCCGAACCGTTTAATGTGTAGAACTCGTCGAGTACTACATGCCTGTAAAAAATCACGTTGATCGGATATCAATAGCTATGTGATCAAATCAGTTTTGTATAAAAAAAAATGGACGATGAAAAAATTAACGGTTGATAAAAAACTGTTTTGTTCACATAGCTATCGATATCCGATCAACGTGATTTTTTTACAGCCATATAGTACTTGACGAGTTCTACACATTGAACGGTTCGGATTATCAAAACGGGACCCGTGATGGGCCCCCATGGGCCCAACAGCACGGTCCAGTTCGATCTTGGACTGGACCAAAGCCACTGCCTTTTTTGAAGCAACCCATCAGAGAGGAGGTAAGCATTCATATAAAAATCAAAATATAGTTATTAATTTCTGTATTTTTTCACATGTCCCATTACAATATTAAAATTTTCAATTTTTAGAATCATATAAATAGCATTATAGCTTTTAATAAAAAAATCTTTGAGTTTAAACTCAATGATCATATTAGTATCATTCACACAAAAAACGAGCTATATGCTGCGGTACTTTTTAATATAAAAAAAATTTCTATCCTTTTACTCTTTTTTCCTGTTGAACTTTATGTTTGTTCTGAAAAAAAAAAAAAAAAAAACAAAACAAAAAATTATTGTTTCTATTATTTTCTTCTTGCGTTATTTTTAGGCACATACAAATTGTGAAAAAAATATAGAAACAAATTCAATAAAAGCGGTAAGCCAAGCAAGGTAGTTGAGTATTTCCCATTCAAGCATTTTGTCAAACACAAGTAATCAACAAATTATAATAGCAAATCAGCAATAGAATTGTCAAACACATAGTAATCAACAAATTATTATAGCAAAATAGTAAGAGAAGAAAGAGATACAAAAAAAAGAAGCAATGAGATAAAACTTGTCAATAGTGACTCTGATTATGGAGTCCTTCGCTGGTGCCTCTTATATATCAATTTGAAAAGTTTTTCAAAAACTTTTTTTTTAATTTGATTATTATTTATTATTTGAATTTATTAAGGATAATTTAAGAAAAATTATAGAATGTACTCATAGCAATATAAAATTTTAAATAATTAAAAAGGATGTACTGAAGAGGACTTAATAATTTTTTTTGGGGTAAATAGAATCCCTGCTTCATGTTGCTACAAGCTGAATTGTTGAACATAATTGACGAATGGCAGCCATACAACAAGAACACGGTCCATTTTTGTATTTGGGCCAGAATTTTTGCTAGGGGGCCACTAGCTACATGTAATACATTACAAGGCTTTGTGGGGACAAAATTTTCATAAACAGATTATAATTGGTTCGTAAACCCAAAATAAAAAATAAGAAGAAGAAGAGGATAAAAAAAAGTTGTCATTTAACAATTTTAGTAAAATTTGTATAATACGATATGTGGGAGTGGGCTTACCGGGGTAAGCTAATCATTGGATACTCAAAACTTTCAATCTAAGCCTTAGAAAATCAGGAAGTGCTTCTTCATCTCTCCTATCCTTGGGGTGACTTGAATACAATTGATTGCTTTAACATTGTGTTTGATTGAAAAATTTGTGAAGGAATCTAAAAGTAAAAAGTAAAATGATAGGTGAAATGTGAATAAAATATGTTTATATTTCACTTACGCTGTGTTTGGTTGGAGGATTTGAGGAGAGATTTGGAAAGGGAAAGGGAAAAGTTAGGTGAAATATGAATAAATATACCTACATTTCACCTAGTTTCATACACCTTTTCCATTTCCCTTTCCAAATCCCTCCCCAAATTCCACAACCAAACACAACATTAGTTTCACACACTTTTTTTCTTTTTCTTTTTCTTTTTAAGGGGTGTTTTAAAAAGATGATTAAAAATTACTTTTTAACTTTTTGCTGATTTTTTTTTGTGACTTTTAATTCACTTTTCAAAATAAGTCTAAATTTCCCAACCAAACATAAATGTAAGTGTGAATAATGGGGACTGATCGTTCAATGTTAGATTTGGACATTGTTAGAACGGACCGACTGCAGATTAGATTGAAAAGAGGATTGATCCCTTCCATGTGTATTTAAGGCACAAAATATTAAAAATAAATTAGAAATCATGTGGCACTTTTTACTCATTTCAAAATATTTTTTATTTTTTAAAATTTTTTTGCAACCTTTTTAGTTATTTCCAAATAACTTTTTCACTCCAATTAGCATTGCGAGACACTTTTCACCGATTCTAAAATATTTTTTTGATTTTGAATAAGAATATTTTTAAAACCTTTTTATTTATTTTAAAGAACTATTCATTCCAATCTCTATATTAAATTGACCTTTTCAGTTTAGAGAATCTTGAATGGTTTGCTATTCTCAACAAGTGAAAATTTGATAATCTCCTCTAAAGATTAAATTGACCCTTTCAGTTTCGAGAATCTTGAATGGTTTGCTATTTCAACAAGTGAAAATTTGATAATCTCCTCTAAATCTATCTTTAGTGTATTAATTTTTTATATAAATATTCTATCTGTTCTAAAAAAATTTTACGATGTATTAATTTTTATATGAATATTATATTTAACAAGTTCTAAATTCTTTTTATAGTGTACTAGTTTTTTTTTATATTAATATTCTACCTAGCAAATTCCCAAAAGTTAGGTAGAGCTTTCAAAAGTTAACTTTCAAAATTAGTGAAAGTTAAAAATTATTGGTTGCGTTTGGTAGAGCTCTGTAACTATGATTTGAGAGTATGAGTTGTATTTTGAGTTTGTGAGTTTTGGAATTATGATTTGAGTGTGGAAAATTTGTTTGGTAAAAGAGTTTTAAAAAGAGTTTTGAATTGAGTGGGGAATTTTTGATGTGTCATTTGATATTTGATACAAAAATTTACAACTCATAACTAAATATACAACTCAAAATTTTATTAAAGCACATAAATTTTTTTTAAAAATTTGGAAATATTTTTTTCGAATATATAAAAATTAACATATCAATCGCAAAAAAAAAAAAAAAAAAAATATTTGCACTGTTCCGGTCAACCGGCCGGATGTCCGGTGGGACGACCGGTTAGGCCAAATTTTGAATTTTTTTTTTTGAAAATTGCGATCTCAAACAGAGTTTTGTGCAAAGTTTTGTCTTGGTTGTGGAAGTACAATTTGAAAGGTGTATCCAAACGTGAAGTTAGAATGTGTGGGTAGAAAACTATTTCCAAAATCGTTCCAAACAGAGCCATGACTTTACAGTCTTAGAGTACCATATGGCGTTGCCTATGTGATGCTCAAAGTATGAGAAATCACAAATCACACTAATTAGTTTGTCAACTACCTGAAAATAATGAGTTAATTATATTCAATCCATAAGATTTTTCACTACACTATTAGTTTAGACTACTACATAAACAATACAACATAGTGCTTCTAAAGTATCAAGTAACTACTTATTGTGAACAATACAATAAATCCTTAATCAAAGAACTTATTAAGAAAAAAAAGAATACATTTTGTATATGACCGCAAAACAAAAACAAAAAAAGTTCAAATTTGAGGAAGAGGGGCACGTGACCCCCTTTTGGGCCTTCTTTGACTCCGCCCCTAAGTGGTGGGGTTGATGGTGTGAGTTGTTTGTGATAGTGCAATTGGTGGTAAAAGATGGTAGTAGGTTGAAGTGGCTGTGGCGCTAGTGTTTGAGAGATGAAAAAACAGTGAAAGCCTGCAAAATGAAAAAGAAAATGGAAGAAAAAAAAATTAAGGTTGCGTTTGGTTTAGTTTTAGAATCATGATTTGAATGTGAAATTGTATTTTGAGTGTGCAAGTTTTTGAATTATGATTTGAAAAGAGAAAATTCGTTGGGTTATGAGTTTTAAATTGAATTTTGAATTTTTGAAACGAGAAAAATTGTTTGGTTATGAATTTTGATAATAGTTTTCAAAATTTAATTCAAAAACTTATAACTCATAATCAAATATACAACTCAAAACTCTATTGAAAATTCTGCTCAAAGCTCATAACAAAACTCTTTTTAAAATTTAATTTAAAAAAATAATTTTTTTATGTAAAAAATTAAAAATGTTTTGAAAATATTTTTTTATTTAAAGTATTAAAAATATCTATAATATTTTTTGTTAAAAAAATTTCAAAATTATCAAATTTTCAATCACCTCTTGTTGTCTCCGATTATGAGCATCAAGAATCAACTTCTCAGCCTCAGATTCAGTAACAGTTTGGCAAAGAACATCAGTCGGAAGATCCAAATAACACCCACCAGGCCGACCCGAAATCGCTCTGATTGTAGGAGCCAAAGATCATGACCATAGGCTAACCGTTGACAGTGGTGTTGGAGAGGTCGGCAAGGCCGTCCATGCAGCTGGGGTCAGAGATGGTGAACAGGATGCGGGGGCAGCCGGTGAGGAAGTCATAGGCAGAGGCGGTGTAGCCGGCGGATTGCTTGTTGTGGAAGGTGATTGAAAAAAAGAAGAAGAGGGCATTGTTTTGGTCAACCAGCCGAACAACTGGAAGGATGTCTAGGCAAACGACCGGGTAGACCCAATTTTAAAATTCAAAATTCAAAATTCAAAATTCAAAATTCAAAAACTCTACTCTGCTAAACATATTCTAAAAGGAATTTTCAAACGTGGGTGTAGAATCAATTTTTGAAAACTATATTCAAACACAGCACTGAAATATGAGAGTAGAATTATAATTCTACCCCTAAAGCAAACACAGCCTAAATAAATTAAGGACATTATAGTAATTTTGCTTCTCAAAATTTGCCCTACCATATTTCCACACACTTTATGTTTGTGCATCACGTGGAATTAAATTTGATAAATTTCATCCAAATTGCACTCTAATCCAAACCACAAGGTGTTTGATTTTAGACCACAAGGAGGTTAAGTATTTTTTTTAGGGGTGAGCATGGTCCGGATTGGTCCGAATTGGAGTAAAATCAAGACAAATCCGTTATCTACAGTTCCTAAAAAATTGGAACCAATCCAATCCGTTTAAATCGTGGAACTAATCTGAACTAATCCATTTAAACATGGATTAGATCGATTTAGGATCACGGATTCACATAATTAAATAACAAAAAATAAAATAAAATGTAGAACATTTTAATTTTATAAAAACAAAAATATAGTATTATATTAGTTTCACAATAGCAACATGTTTTTCTATAATAGCAATATACTGTTCTAGAATTTAAACAACCATAAGAAAACTAATTCCACCATAAGTATTTAGACCATTGCAAATTAAAACCAGAAGTCTAGACTGAATTGGAACCCCTAAGGGGACAAAAACACAAGATTTTTTTTCATATTGTTGCCACCACTAGACGGAATAAAAATTTGTTGAACTCAATTGAAGTAGATGGGGTGATGCATAAAGACCCATGTAGGGTTAAGCAGGAGGTGTTTAACTACTTCAAAATGAGATTTTCAGAGGAGTGGAAATCAAGGCCCAAGCTTAAAGGTCTCTTCAGAACCATTAGGCATGATGAAGTTTTGGATGGGTTAGTTGCACCATTCTCTAAAGAGGAAATATGGAGGGCTGTAAAGGAAAGTGATGGCAACAAGGCTCCAGGACCGAATGGGTTTAACATGGCCTGCTTTCAGAAGTGCTGGAAGGTGTTTAAAAAAGAAATCTTGCATTTCTTCAACGAATTCTATGATAATGGGCGTATAGCCAAAGGTATTAATAAATTCCTAAGAAAGATTGTCCGGAGGGTATTTCATATTATAGGCCAATTAGCCTTATTGGTTCTATTTATAAGATGTCATCTAAGGTCCCAGCAATAAGATTGAAACAAGTGTTACCAAGGATAGTTGAGGAATCCCAAACTGCATTCGTTGGGGGACGGAACATTTTGGATGGGGTGTTAATATCTAATGAAATTGTGGATTGGTGGAAGAAGAAGAAGCAGAAGGGGATGATTTTGAAATTGGATTTTGAAAAAGCTTACGATTCAGTAAATTGGGAGTGTTTGTTCGCCATGCTATCTAGCTTTGGTTTTCAAAACAAATGGACAAGATGGATAAAAGAATATTTGCAATCATCTAGAGTTTCAATCCTGGTGAATGGCTTACCTACGGTTGAATTCTGTCTAGAAAATGGACTCAGGCAAGGGGATCCATTGTCGCCGTTTCTCTTTATCATTGTGGCTGAAGGTCTTAATATGTTATTCCAAAGGGAAAAAGATTTAGGGCTAATCAAAGGAGTTGTTATAGGTACTAGGAGGATTAGTGTAACCTACTTGCAATTCGCGGATGATAATATTGTGTTTTACGAGGCTGAAGAGCAAGAAATTTTGAATGTCAGACGAATTTTGAGATGTTTCGAAGTGCTGTCTGGATTAAGGATTAACTTCCATAAAAGTAAGGTCTGTGGGGTGGGGGTACAGAAGGAGGTGGTGGCTGATTTCGCTGAGAGACTGAACTGTCAAGGTCAAAAGCTGCCTTTTACATATCTTGGGTTGCCTCTTGGGGTTAGTCCAAAAAAGAAGATTACATGGTTGCCAGTAATTAATAAATTCAAGTCTAAGTTAGCTTCTTGGAAGAGGAAGGCACTTTCTTTTGGGGGATGGTTAACTATGATCAAGTCAGTGTTAACTTCATTACCAGTATATTACTTATCTTTATTTAAAGTACCTATGGGTGTAGCTAAGTCGCTCGATAGAATCTAAGCTAGGTTCTTGTGGGGAGGCCTTGAAACAAAAAAGAAGCTTCATATGGTGCGGGGGGAGGAGATCACTAAAAAGAAATGGTGTGGTGGTTTGGGTATTAGTAGGCTGAGAGATGTTAATGAGTGTCTCTTAGCAAAATGGTGGTGGAGATATGGTGGTGAGGATCAAGCATTGTGGAAAGATATTGTGACTAGCAAGTACAGTAGCTTTGATGGGAGATGGAGACCTTTTTCAGTGGATGGCATTCAGTGTTCAAGAATTTGGGGTGATATTCTTAGTCTAGAACACAGCAGTCCTAATTTATTTAACTTCTTCATGGAGAATTCTGTCATCAAAGTTGGGAATGGAAGGAGAATTAGTTTTTGGGAGGATCATTGGGCATCTAATTGTAGTTTGAGGGTTGAGTTTCCCAGGTCATTTGAGTTGTCTGATGACAAAGAGGCTAATCTTAAATAGATGATTGATAGGAGAAACAGTTCAGATGGGTCGAGTTTTAGGTTCAAAAGAGGTCTGAGGGCTTGGGAGGAAGATGAGGTGGAAAGACTTAGAGCATACTTGTTTGCTCATATGCCAATTTTACCAGAAAGTGTTGATTCCTTAGTTTGGAAAACCTTATCTTCAGGTATGTTCACTATACAATCAATGTATAGCAGGTATGATGCAACACAGGGGTCAGAGGATGTTAGGTGGATTTGGCAGAATTTATCTCCTCCAAAAGTGCAGTTTTTCGGATGGCTCGCTTAGAATGGTAGAATCAAGTCTAGAGCTTTCCTTTAACGTGTAGGGTGCCTCAGTCAGGATGTTACAATAGAATGTATGTTCTGTGGCTGTGCTGTTGAAACTGATTGTCATGTGTTTCTCCAGTGCATGTTTGCTTGGAAAATTTGGTCGAACATTCTGTCCTGGTGGGGTATGCAATGGGTGATTCTTGAGAATGCTAAAGGTGTGTTGGAGTGGTGGAGAGGGTTCAAATGGGGTAAACTTGAAACCAAAATTTGGAATGTAATTCCATTCGTTGTGTTATGGTCAATTTGGACTCTGAGAAATGATTGCATTTTCAATGGCAAGCATCACTACTTAATGGATGTCTGCGAACTGATTAAAACTATAATTGCCCTATGGATAAAATCTAATACAAGTCTGTCAGTACTCTGTTCATGATGTGGTTGAGAATCTGCCCCAGGTGTGTAGGTGTTTGGGGGGTAGGGGTGTGTAATCTTGGGATTTGATGTAGTGTGCTCTGGGTGTATACTGATATGGCAGTGAGATCATAAGGTGTATTAAGTGAACTTCTAGGGTGAAGTAGTGGAGGTGTTAAGCTGAGGATGGTTACTGGTCAGATAGTGCTTGAGGTGTAAGTCTTTTTTGTTCTGTTGCTGGTATTTCTGTTTTATATCTTTGCACGGTTGCTGGTGTGTCTTTGGATGCTAGTGTGTCTTTGTTGCTGTTGAATCTTGATGCAGCAGATTTTGATCTTGGTGCTGTGCTGTTGTGTAACAACCCTCACCTCTGATTAATGCTAAACTGTGACTGAGAATGATAAGTGACTGAAATTCTGAATTGATTGCAAGAGTATATAGCTTTACTTGCATTTCTATCTGTTGTCATTTGATTGATCTGTTCTTGTTTTAAGTTTCGAACTACGAATTGAAGGTCTTATCGGCGACCGAATCAAAAATTGATTAGTATTATATGCTAGTTAGAATTTATGTGATTTTATGGTAGATTTAATTGAAATGTGATTTTGGAATGATTAAATTAGATTAAATAATGTTAAATTACATTAGTTGCAATATTTACACAATTGCCACTTAGTGGCTTGATTCAAGACCATTATTTTCTACTTCCCTCATGTTTGATATGCCATCCCTTTTATCTTTGAGACCAAACGTGTGAGAGAGGGAGAATTGGAAGGAAAGAATTGATTCAACAAAGTTGGCTTGGAACTTAGGAGAAATTGAAAGGGAATTGCATAATTGAGCTTCTTTACCTTGAATTCAAGACCTAAGGTAGAGATTTCATCCTTTCATTTGTACATTTAAGTTGTATCTTGCATGGTTCATGGGATTATTGGAGGTTAGAGTCAAATTATGGTTTAAAGTGTTGAATTGAGGCTTAATCCATGCATGCATGTTCATATTCGTGAATTTGGAGGTTGTTCTTCATGAATTCCCACATGCATGTCCATTTTCTAGTTGTAGTTCATGAATTCATCATGTTTTTGGAAGGATTGACTCATTTGATCATGTGTTAGAAGCTTTGAATTTAATTGAATACATGCATGTTGTGTTTGAGCTTTGTTCTTGAAGTTTATTTGAAATTGGTGTTCAATTGATTTACCTTTGGGCTTGATTTTACAAAATTGATTTGCAAAACATGTTGTAGTATGAGTTTTCAAGTGTTTTCTAGAAAATGGGCCCAAAAGGTTGAGTTTTGATGTGTTGAATGCTTGGTTTGAGCTTGGGAGGCAAATCTAGAAATTCCAAATTTTGGCTTTCACGCTCGAGCGAAGGATTCCATGCTCGAGCGACCATCTTTTGTTCAGAGCTCCGCTCGAGTGAAGGGATACTGGCTCAAGCGTAGATTGCAAGCTCTCAGGTTTTTGGTGCACGCAAACGCACGCTCGAGCGAGAGAACCTACGCTCGAGCGAGCGTCGAGCGGGGATTTTCAACATCCAGCACTTTTTGCATTTTTACAGACCGCTCGAGCGAGGAAGTCCACGCTCGAGCGACCCCACTGTTTTGACAAGCTCGCTCGAGCGAAGAAAGCCACGCTCGAGCGAGACCCTTGTTTTCTGAAAATTTTGAAAAGTATTTTAAAGTATATCTTTGCATCATCATTTCATCTTAGGCATTCCTAGGCCTAGTTTAAGGCATCTTAATGAGGTTATTGATATAGAACCACACTGACTCAAGATAGGGACTAAGTTGTTGAATCCCAAGTATGTAACTTAGTGTGTGTTCGTTCTGTAACTGTGTAGGGTTGGCATCCGAGGACGCTCATTAGCTGCTTATAGCCCAGTGCTCTGTGAGTAACAATGTTGTAAAGATATGTTCAATTATGAATATTTTCTGAATGATCAACTGTTCTGTTTACTGAAACGTTATTGTTTAATGAATGAATGTTTGTCCTATTTGTAAACTGTATTCGTGGCATCCATAGCAATTTACTGTTACTGTACTGTTACTACTATTGTCACAGAGATCTCTGTCGGTTCCCATGTTTGGAACCACTACTGTTTATTGTTATCATGGCCAACAACTGACTGTTCAGCCTGTTAAGACCTACTGTACTGTTTTGCTATTGGATGTACCACATATAACTGCTATGGTTTCTAAACGATTGATATGACTGTTTAATGACTGAAAGGACATTTATTCTTAACCTCTTTACACAACTGTTATTCACTGGGCTTTAGCTCACTACTTATATTTATATGTAGTTGTCCAGGCACCGGACCGGAGCTAGGAGCGTCGGGTTAACTCTATTTTTGTCAAGCCAACCATTGTGCTTCACCTCGAGGTTCCAAGTCTGACCGAGCTAAGGCTGTTTTAGGGTGTCCCAGTTTCACCCTCCCGTCTCTATTTTGTAATACTGTTTAAGACTTGTACTGTACTGTGCTAATTAGGGATTTGGTCCCTAACCTGAATATTTGTACATATGGTGTATATATGTTTTGCTTATCAATGTGAATAAGTTCGGAAAAATCTTTTTGCATACAGACTGTCACAACTCATTGGACTTCTTTTATTACTGTTTTGGCTTCCGCCAGCCCCTGTACTCTGTATTACTGTCTTTACTGTTAAGCAGGCCTTCGGTAATCACGGATTACTGGCCGGTTACGGTGCTAAACCCATAAGGGCGGGCTTGGGTCGTGACATGTTGTGAAGTGTTTGGGTTTGTTTTGATATGCTTGTTGTGTATTTGTGTCTTGGTTTTGGTAATAGTGGTTAGATGGGTGGGATGTTGCTGTACTGTTTTTGGTGGGGCTTTATTATGCTAATTGTTGTTTTTTTGGCTGTGGTTGGTTATTCACCAACTTTTGATGGTGTGCTAGCAAGGGATTGGGAGGGCATATTGGTGTCAACCTAGTTGGGATTGATATGTCTTGCGCTGATGCTTTTTGCACCCATTTCATTTTTTTCCCCTTTCTTGATGTAATGAGATTCTTGCTCATCAATAAAGGTTTTATTTTGCTGATAAAAAAAAAAATTTAAATAAAAGCAATAAAAGAAGACACTATGCGGGTTAGGTTTTGGTTTAAATTTTATATGGAATAAGAAAAGATACGATGTGGGAGGGTGTATAATATAAATATATGCTATTTGTATACAATTCTGATCGGTTTCAATCCAGAACCGTGGGGTTTGATCCAGAACCGAACCACAGATTCAAAAAATTAATCCAAATCTACCGGATTAGGCTGGACCGGATCGGATTACGGATTTCACGGATTTTTTACTCAGGCCTATATTTTTTGACCAAACTACAAGGGGATAAACTTTAACTAGCCCAATTTCTTTTTTTACTTTATCTTTTGGGCCAAACTTTTTAAAAAAAAATTGTAAAATATTTGATTTTCCTAAAGTATCATGTTATCAATAGCTAAAGTAATTAAAGTCTATCAAATGGTAAGAGAATAATTATAAATATGAGAAATATTAAATTAAAGTTGGAATAATAGTTAGAAAAGCCCAACAATTAGTACTAATTTAAACTAACAAGAAATAACTCCAAATCAATTATCAAATATTTATAAGACTTCAGGTTGAGAAAAATATCAAATTCCTATTTATAAGACTTTAAATTACACCTTTTAAAAGAGGAAGTGACATTTGTAGACAACGTTTTGTTGTTAGTTTTTTTTTTTTTCTTTGTTTTTTTTTCTTTAAAAAAAAAAAAAAAAAACAACAACAACAACAACAAAAGGGACTAAAGCCTCTTCCCGTAACACGTGAGGCATATCCGCAACTTGTAGCAAGCTAGAAAAAATATGCACAACTTGTAACAATCTATTCTCTTTTTGGTGCGGGACTGACGAGCTCGCAAGTGTACAATAATGTCAATCCAATTTATTGAGAAGTGTAAGAGGGGCTAATTTGAGCCCACTAAATTATTTAGGCCCAATAGCCCAGTGGGCCCGAATTTATCGCAAGTCCAAGATTGGTGGGCCCGGATTTATCGCCGTCAAACGGGCTGAATGGCTCTAAGCCTCGAAAGGGTTTGGATCCACGAACCTAGAGACTTACTCGAGCCTGGACTCGAAAAACTATTAAGCAAGCCTAGAGATCCGAGGCACTCGGACTCGAAAGGGTTCGGATCCACGAACCTAGAGACTTACTCGAGCCCGGACTCGAAAGGGTATTAAGCAAGCCTAGAGATCCGAGGCACTCGGACTCGAAAGGGTTCGGATCCACGAACCTAGAGGTCCGAAGCACTTGGCTTTGAACGGATTCAGACGCAATCTAGAAGTCGCTCCGTTAATGAGTCCCAGAACACTTGCGGGCTCGGAGCTTTCCGGGATCTACGCACCAAAACCATGGGCGTGATGGAGTTCGATCAAAGGACCCGATCCCGAGGACGGTGAGTGGAGATTAATTCACTCTTCGGTTAAACTAGCCTATACCTGGGTCGAGGTGGCACGATCTAGGGGGTCCTTGAGACTCGGCAATATTTGAGGCAGGGCGTTCTCTTGAACTACCCCTGACCCTTATGCGGCAGGACGTCCTCTGGGACTACCCCTGACCCTTTGGGATGATTGAGGATCATTGGTTAGGTGTGGCTAAGAAGAAGGGTTTGCCGAGAGGTTGATCTCCTCTTTGGGGTTTTCCTCATCCTCAGAGAGGTCTCATCCTCGGAGAGGTCACCTCCTCGGACAAGGTGGTTAGAGAGAATATTCCCCATGTGCCTTGCACATGGGCTCCATCCTACATCATGAGGTGCCTATAAATAGCACCCACCCATAGCTTTACAAGGGATGGATTTTGGAGATTTAACTCTTGGGAAAGAACTAATTTCCCTTCTCCATTATCAACCTTGAGAGTGAAAGTGGAAGATCCATGGGAGAGCCTTGCCATTATTCTCTCTCTAGCCACTTTGCCTTCTTCTTCACCCAATCTCTTATCTCCATCATCTCCTTTACTCTTGTGTTCTTGAGTTGAGACTATTGAAGAATCTAAGCCTCTCATCATCTTCTAAAGAATTCGAAGTTGTTCTTCGAAGATCTTTAAATTTTCCAACTCCTTTCTTGAACCCTTTCATACAAGAAGAAACTCTAAAATTCATATATTTAGGGGTGATTTAGGATGTTTTGAAAATATGTAGAAAAGTAGAGAAAGTATATAGAAAATTAGAGAGGAAATATTGATAGATGTTGATTGATATAACACAAATAAGTGTATATATGTAAAAAAGTACATTTTTTTAGTGCATGCCAAACAAACACTAAGGGATTGTTTGGGATGAACTATATATGTGTACTTTTTGACTTTTTAGCTAAAAAAATAAAGTAAAAAAAGATATATGCTTGGAATAACTTTTTGACTTTTTATAAAAAAAAATATGTATTAAAATATTGTATCAACTAGCAAAATGACCTTGCTACCCTTCTGACCACTGTGCTGCACTGTCAGTGAATGTGAGTGCAGGTTCCGTGCAGTGCACTGCGTTACACTGTTTTTTTTTTTACCAAAAAGTGCATTGTTGGAGGGGAAAAAAAGGACATTTTTGTCTTTTACTCTCTGTTTATTCAAACTTTTTTTTCCCGCCCAAACATGTGAATAGTGTTAACTTTTTTGCTTTTTCAATAATTTTTTAACTTTTTAACTTTTTTAGGGGATGCCAAACATGCATCTAATATGAGGACCCAACATATATTGATTAGAACTCATATCCATTTAAAATCTTAAGAAAATGTTATGATGTGCAAGTGCACATCATATGCACCTTATGCAAAAAGTATAACTTCTCTCACAATAATTTTTTGTTACAAAACTTGATTTCTTTACAAAAAATATAACTTTTTACTTTTCACAAAATGTTTAACTTCTCTTATCAAAATATAACTTTAGTTATACATGACTTTTAGGTGCACGTCATAACTTCAAAATTCATAATTTTCATCATAAAAATTGTAAATTTTATTTCACAAAATGTAGAATTTCTGTCACAAAGAGTACAACTTTTCCTACATTGTAACCTCTATCAAAACTTAAACCTATAAGTGAAGAGC
The DNA here is from genome assembly GCA_030407325.1 of Camellia japonica. NCBI lineage: Eukaryota > Viridiplantae > Streptophyta > Magnoliopsida > Ericales > Theaceae > Camellia > Camellia japonica. Next base: position 71,453,097 of record JAPPVO010000003.1, on the reverse strand, counting down.
CTATCAAATATATTTTAACATTAACTTATTTTATTTTTTATTCGATATGAGACTCTATTTTTACACATATTTCCCATTAGCAGCCTTTTAGCATAATTCTCAGCTCTTCCACTAGGCCTCTGAACAGAAACTTCTCACCTGGACCGTCTTCTAGCAGCTTGACCACTAGGCCTCTGAACGATGCTGACTAGTGAATTTGATGGAATTGCCTTTGGTATTACTCGTTTGAAATGAAATCGGAGGAGGTAAATTTTTTTCATAATTTTTTTTCTTTACAAATCTAAAATTCAAACACAATCTAAGGTCATATTTGATTCACAAGACTAATAGTGAAATATTAATAATCTTATCAAATTAGTATGGCATTCACTATTCAATTAGATTAGTAGGATAAATTATCTCCTTCTCCATTATTTGATTTGTATTGGATAAGAAAACATATGAATGTAGGATTATAACTATATTTATCTTCTTTTTCAGTCTTACCCTCTATCAATGTTTCTTCACAATATTTACTTTATCAAAATTTCTTTATAAACGTGGCTTTAAAAAAAAATTATAAACAAATAAATAAATAAATAAATAAAAGTAAAATAAAAATACAAAATATAAAGACCATGTTTGGTTTGTTTTCTAATTTTTTTAAAAAAATATAAACTAATTTGATAAAATAAATATCAAAAAATATTTTTAAATTTTTAAAAATTATTTTTAGCCTTCTAAAATATAAAATTATATAAAAATAATAAGAATTTTAATTTTTAGTCAAAGGGTAAAAAATTTTTTTATTTTATTTACCAGCCCAGGATATATAATCTCACATCTACTCCATTACTAATAATTCTACAAATTTGTTGAATTAATTATCCATTGGATTAATAATCCTGAAACAAAATTTCAAAACAAATATAAAATTATTGGACTCACAGATTAATTACTTGGATATGATGCTCATTATTTGTCATTTGCCATCCAATTTACAAATTTATGTGAAATCTGACAAGGTTTTTAAGACATGAAAATGTATCTATCAAAATGGAGCCGCTATGGATGTACTCTTAAAATTGATTAGTAACTTTCACAAATGGAAAGCCAATTCATGTTCAGATATTTTTTTCCTGAACAAACATAGAAGACCACCAAAAAGGATATATATATATATATATAAAGGATATTCTTTGTGCTGAAAGAAGCTTCTCCCTAAAATCCTGAAAAAAACTAGCTAGTTGCAATCACTTTCGTCCGTGTTGATCTATTACGAAGGCACTGACAGATTAAGAGCATCTACAATAACATATGAAATTTGAGTTCTCATGTTAAAATCTTACAAACTTGTAAGTTTTTCAATTCTTTCTTCTTTCTTTTAAAACTGTTTCACTACTACAATACAAGTGGTTTAGAAACAAATTCTGTTAGCCGTAGTACGTGCATTATGAGTAACATAATATGATCACTGTAGAGAGATCTATTAATATTTATGAAGCATAGATACTTCGAATAGGAAGACGTATCCATATCATATCCATATCGGATGTCGATACTCTTTGAATACTTACAGATACGTATCAAATACTTATTAAAAGTATCGAATACTTCTTAATTAATTTTTCATTAATTTTGAAGTATCGAATACTTAGTTTTGAGGTATCAGATGCTCCAAGTCACATATTATCGGATACTTCTTAATTAATTTTGAAGTATCAAATGCTCCAAGTCACGTATTACTCTTTTTACAAAATTAGAATTGTATCATTTCTTGCCTAACATTATAATATAATATAATTGTAAGGATAAATAGAATATTTTTACAATACTTTGCTTAGTTTTTTTTTTATAAAAATAACATAGTAAGCTAAAGTAATAGAATTCATCAAATTGACATATATTCATTGTATCATGCATGTCTCCTATAACTACATAGAAATAAGGATTAATAAGATAATATAATAATAGCAAAATTAAATATCAATAAATAAATAAGCAAATAAACTTGTATATAATATTTTTGACTAGTGTAAAAGGAAAAAACATAGGGTCAAGTTATGGATTGTTTTGATATTATAATATCAACATATTAGACTTGATATTGAAATAAAATATTTGCAAGACCTATTGAAAATTTAAAAACTAAACTAGCTCTTGCCTTAAATTAATACCTAATTCTTAAAGATTAGTATTTTGCATTATAAAGTTACTGTGGTTTCTCAACATTCTTGAGTTTGTGTGTAACTCACTGCTAATAATTTATTTATTTTTTATTTTTTACAAACGTATCCTATCCGTACCTATATCCTACTTTTTTAAGTTTTATCGTATTGTCGTATTCGTATCGTATCGTATCATATCCGTACCTCGTATCCGTATCCATACTTTCTAGATTAATATCGAAAGAGAAGAGAGAGAATACATTACATTGAGGAGACTAAATATTTGTGTAATCTTCATAAGCTCATGAGAAAACACCATGTACATTGATGTATTTCTCTCTCCTCATTCCCAATCCCCCATAATCCTCATAGAGAGATCACAACGAAGATGACAAGCAAGCAAACATATTAACATCGGAGACCACCACAAGTGTAAAATTGATCCAAAATGGTATTCACCTGCAGCTGCAGCTGCAGTTGCACCTGTACATATATATATATATATATATATATATATATATATATTGTTGGAGATTTCCTCAAGTTTCAAAACTTTATTTATTTTATTTTATTTTGTTATTATTATTTGTATTTATTTATTTATTTTAATAGTATTATTTGTTTGAATTTTTAAACTTGTATTTGTTTTCAAAATGAATGGGTGTGTCTGTTCCCAACAGACATCAAGGAGTCTATTTAAAAGATGACTCTTATTCAGGAAAAAGTAACGTATTCTGATTACATACTCTTTCTCTTCTTGGCTATATCTTCCATATTTCTGGGCTACTGAAACAGACTTGGCAAATTCTTCTGGTACAACTGTACATTGTGTCAGATTCCTGTGAATTCTTGGTGTGGGGATATATTTTCTGAGTACCAACACGTGGTAAGGTGACACCGACGTGTCAGCCGAGGTGCCACGTGTCCTGGTCGTGACGCCGAGGTGATCTCGGCAAGGCCGAGGTTATCTTCGAAGATATCGGAATCCGAGATAAGTGGATAAGGGACAAGAGTCCTAGAATGAAAAGGGAACTCAACCTGGATGAGGGACAAGAGTTCTAGAATGAGAGAAGACTTCAGTTTGTATTAAGATAAGACTCTTAGAGAGTTTATCCTAATCTTACTAGGAGTCCAAGATTAGCAGTAATCCTGAGTCCATAGAAGTTAGGCTTCTATTGGGACTAGGTTTATGTTGGCTATAAAAGAGAGGCACCCCCATGGGTCTAAAGTATGCTTTTTATGCTCAAGCTAGTGAGTTTAGCACTATTGATTATCTTTGAGAGATATTGAGTACTGACTTGATCGTCGGAGTACCCTCGGGTGGCGAACCACCACCGGAGTCTTCTCTTTCTGTTGCAGGTTAGTCAGGGGCCATCTATTCTGCCGGTGCTCTCCAGCTGGATACTAAGATTGCAGTGTGGTCAGATTTTCACCCACACAATTTGGCGCCGTTTGTGGGAAAGAAAGGAGAATAGATGGCCATCACCGTACAAGATCAACGTGTTGAAAACGACGAGTTTAGCGAAGATGGAGAGTCTGTCGACATAAACGGAATGAAGACCCTTCCAGGAGGGATGCGAAGACAGGGGGCATGAGCGCTCCCAATGAGATGACATTCAAGTATAGAAGAGCTTAGCCTAAGTGAGCAGATCCTGGATTTCAGGCCCCGGACCCTAGATCCCGAAAGACAAGATCTCGGCCTAAATAAGCGGATCCGAGAAAAGAAGAGCTCAACCTGAGTGAGCAGATCCAAGATTCCAGAAGATATGATCTCGGCCTGGATGAATAGGTCCAAGAAGAAAAGAGCTCAACCTGAGTGAGCAGATCCAAGATTCCAAAAAATAAGATCTCGGCACTTAAGTCCGAGAAGAAAAACGGCTCGCCAGTGCGAGGCCGAGGTAATGATGAATAACTTAGACTCATTATATGACAGAGTCGAATCTTGCATATAATGGAGTTGAATTAAGTTGGAGTAACATAGGCTTGCCATGTCGCAGAATCAAACTCAGGTTGAAACCAAGTAAGATCAACAGAGAAATCAAGGCTAACAACCTCGGCTTGAAACCAACTTCGGCGAAGAAGATCACATGCACAAGCTTAATGTGAACATAAGTCCACATTAGGGGGCAGAGAGTTATAAATGATGTTTAACACTTGTTGAAATTTGTAGCAATTTACAAGTTGGTTAAACCGAGATGATGTTTACCACTTGTTGAAATTTGTAGCAATTTACAAGTTGGTTAAACCGAGATGATGTTTAAACTTGTTGAAATTTGTAACAATTTACAAGTTGGTTAAACCGAGATGATGTTTAACACTTGTTGAAATTCTGTGTGAATTTACAAGTTGAAGTTAAACCGAGGTCATGTTTAACACTTGTTCAAATTCTGTGTGAATTTACAAGTTGAAGTTAAACCGATGTGATATTTAAACACTTGTTGAAATTCTGTGTGAATTTACAAGTTATAGTTAAACCGAGGTTATGATAAAGGAAGATGGTTTAACACTTGTTGAAATTTTGAGAAAAATTTACAAGCTGAAGTTAAGCCGAGGTTATGATAAAAGATGATGGTTAAACACTTGTTGAAATTTTTGAGAAAAATTTACAAGTTAAAGTCAAGCGCAAGCAATATCTGCGTACTTGCCGAGACTACCAGGTTGTCAAAACTTGAAATATGGAAAACTGAAGTCTTGATAGAAGACATTGAGAAAGTGACAAGTCCTAAGCAACACTTGTGAAAATATTTGTTACAATATTTTCAAGTGTTAGGACAAGGCCGAGATGAGCAAGATTAGAAGTTGTGACAGAGGTATTTTACCCGAAGAGATTGCACAGTCAAGGTGTACTTTGAAGACATGCAAATTATTCTAAGTATAGAATCATACAAGAGCAGAAAAAAGAAGACATACATTCAAAGAAGTAATCAGAGAAATGCATTTAAAGAAGAAAGAAGGCACTTCGGCCTGAATATTGAAAAATAAATTATTCAGACTACAAAAATGGCACGTCAGCCGGATTAAAAGCATACAAAGACGGACAAAGTACAAGGTACAAGGTACAAGGAGTAAAAGAAGGAAACAAAACTACTCGGCATCAATGGCAGGATATAGAAAACAGTTGGGAAGACTTCTCAGCAGCCTTCTCGGCCTCGAGCTCAGCATCGATCTCCCGAAGAGTTTGATCAAGGCTCTTCTCGGCGATTGGCACCTCGGAGTTTGAAGGCAAGGATTGAAAGCAAGAATCTGGAAAAAGACACAGAAAACAGAAATAAGAATGTAATTCGTAATCAAGAATGGTGATGAAGCTATCAGGAAATCAAGACAAAAAGATTGCACAGGTGTGTCAAGCCAAGAACAGTGGCAGAAATCAACAGATGTGTGAACAGTGTGTATTCAAGAAGATGATTTGGAAACAACGGGTAAAATAGCAATGGTGATTAACAATGAAGCAGAGCTTCTTGGAAAGTAACAAGAAATAAAATCAGGAGGAACAGTGGCTTACCAGAAAGAGGGAAGCCGGAATGAGAATTGCCGAAGTCTGACGACAATGACAGAATGACGTAAGCTTCACCAGAGGAGAGGAACGAAGACAGTTGCAGAAGCTTGAAAGCTTAGAATAATGATGGATTTAAACAAAAGAGTTGGAAAGAGAAAAAGCTAGAGGATTGAATGAAAAAAGAGAAAAATAGTTAAGAAGACGACAAAGTTCAAGAATAAAGCCAAGTGCACAGGCACTAAGTAAGTATGTGAAGAACAAGAAAGTAATGACCCAGACACGATGTTAGCAACAGAAAGCGGATATGACAAGAACAGTGCCAGGCATTCAAACAATTCAAAACTTGAAGACAGACGAAAATAGAAGGCAACAGATGGCAAGTAAACAGATTTAGAAGAGTTATGAAAGATTGAGCTTAATAGCAAGTAAAGAGTTTGTGAACCTACCAAGTGAAATGAACGCCGATATGAAAATCGCCTAAGTCAAATAGATGACTGGAAATCGGGAACTCACCAAAGAGTGTGAGTGGAGCAGTTGCAAAGCTCTTGGAGTTTACGAATTAATGGAACCAGAACCTCGGCTAGGAGGTGCGATTTCAAGCAGCTTGGAAAGCATGAAACTTGATTCTTGACACCAGTGGAGAGTAAAGTCCAGGGAATTTTGAGGTCGGCGAGTTTGATCTCGGATAGAGGGGCACAGATGAACGAACAGTGTAGGTTCCATTACCTCAGAATGCCGAGGTAATAGAACCTAAGGGGCAGTTGTAGGGATATATTTTCTGAGTACCAACACGTGGTAAGGTGACGCCGACGTATCAGCCGAGGTGCCACGTGTCCTGGTCGTGACGCCGAGGTGATCTTGGCAAGGCCGAGGTTATCTCCGAAGATATCGGAATCCGAGATAAGTGGATAAGGGACAAGAGTCCTAGAATGAAAAGGGAACTCAACCTGGATGAGGGATAAGAGTCCTAGAATGAGAGAAGACTTCAGTTTGTATTAAGATAAGACTCTTAGAGAGTTTATCCTAATCTTACTGGGAGTCCAAGATTAGCAGTAATCCTGAGTCCATAGAAGTTAGGCTTCTATTGGGACTAGATTTATGTTGGCTATAAAAGAGAAGCACCCCCATGGGTCTAAGGTATGCTTTTTATGCTCAAGCTAGTGAGTTTAGCACTATTGATTATCTTTGAGAGATATTGAGTACTGACTTGATCGTCGGAGTACCCCCGAGTGGCGAACCACCACCGGAGTCTTCTATTTCTGTTGCAGGTTAGTCAGGGGCCATCTATTCTGCCGGTGCTCTCCAGCTGGATACTAAGATTGCAGTGTGGTCAGATTTTCACCCACACACTTGGGTTGTATCTTGGAGTCGTTTGTGATCATTAGAACCTGCACGGAGGGAGCACATAACGACTTTAGGACAGCGTCTTTGACGTGCCTCTCCAAATCACACATGCTATTTTCTTTATCTTCTTCTTATTCTGTATATATGTATATATAGTTTATATTGAATTGTAAAAACCTATTTTTCAGAATCTGTTTTGCTTTCAATTTTATTCTATTAAATTGATTTAAAATAATTATTAGTCAATTCCTACAACAATCTAAAGTCGTTAGTTTTTTTAAAAAATTATTACGTTCTGTATAAATTCATTTTTTACCATTTTGTTCAATACCCATAACGTAGTAATCAAATACTGTTCCATTGTTTTGTTGTTTTGTTCGACTGGGGTGTTTATTTATTTGATTTCTGAGACACTGCGTTCGAAAAAAAATATAACTATTTTTTTCACTCTTTCACTCATTTGTAATTTTTCATAATTGAAAACCACTCTTGTTTGCATCAATCTACATAGAAAAGTTACATAATCCTATTGGCAGGAGTAAAATAGCCAACAGGAAAATTGTGTATTTGACTTGTTTTTTTTTTCCTGGAAAAGCAAATAGATCATTGACTTGTAGATATTTTTGAGTGGTATTTTATTATTGTTATAATTCTATTTGTTTATCCGGACGCTACAGAACTTGTTTGGCTTGAGTGTTTAAATTTGATCTGTATGACATTATTATTGTGTAGTTTTTCTGAGTTATAGAGTGTTTTATACAATTCATGATATTTGTTTAGTATTATTTTGTTTAAATTGATTTGTATCAGAATCTGTTTTTTTTTATATTTATTTTTAATCTATCCTTAAATAGTTGGTAATTAAATTTACACCTTCAATAACATTAGCATTTGTTTTATTGTTATTACAGATTAAGATACTCCTTTGCTCTGTTGTTCTTTAAATATTTAAAATGGCTAATTTAGAAGAAACTGTTAGTGTGAAACCTGAAAAATTTAATGGTAACAATTTTGAAAGATGGCAAAAACAAACAAAATATTGGTTGACCGTGTTAGGTCTTATGTCTGCCATAGAAGATCAGGATTTTGTTGGATCTTGGTTGTCACCCGAACAAATCGAATTTCATTATTATAACAGAATCCTTAGTGTGTTGTCTGACCATTTATATGATGTGTATCAGTCAATCACCTCGACTGCAAAAGAACTATGGAAAACCTTAGAGGCTGAATATGGAACTGTAGATGCTGATATTGATAGGTTCATTGTCTCTAATTTTAATGGTTATAAAATGAAAGATGACATACTTGTAGGAGACCAAATTCATGAGTTTCAAGAACTACTTAGAAAAGTAGAAAAGAAATGGACAATTTTTAGTGAGGAGTTTAAAATGTCTTGCCTTATTGATAAATTACCTCCATCTTGGAATGACTTTGCTAAGCATCTTAGGCACAAACAAGGAGATCTGTCATTAACTCAATTAATCAATACACTTAGGGTGGAAGAGAAGTATAGATTAAATCTAGAAACTAGAAAAGAGAAAACGCCTAAGGTAAATGTGGTGGAGAATGGGAATAAGAATAGTTCCAACAATAGAAATAATTTTCGACCTAAAGGTAAAATTTTCAAGAACAACCTTAAATTTAAATCTAGAGGTCAAAATGGCAAACACCATAATAACAACTACCAAGCCAATGCTAATAATTTTAAGGGACAAGGGAGTGGCAAAATGTTGTGCTATGTATGTGGAAGAACCAATCATTATGCTAAGGATTGCTTTTTTAAGAAGACTGATGAGTATAAACCAAGGTTCAACAATAAGCAAAGAAATCAAGGTCATAATGCTCAAGTGAATACGATTTTGGAGAAAGAAGAAATTGCCGGATCATCTTTTAGGTATAATCCTGAAATTAATTCTACTTTTGAATATCAAGATTGGTGGTTGGATTCTGGGGCTAATATACATGTGTGTTTTGATTGTGGTTATTTTAAAACTTTCCAGAAATCAAGTGGAGGAAGTGTAACTTTGGGAAATGAATCAATTGCACCAATACTTGGCATTGGAGATATAGATTTGAAAATGACTTCTGGAAAAATCTTAACTTTGAGAGATGTGCGATATGTTCCTGAAGTTAGAATAAATCTTATTAGCGGATCGTGTTTAGTACAGTTAGGTTAAAAAATTGTAATGGAATCGAACAAAATTGTAATTAGTAAAAATGATATTTTTATTGGTAAAGGTTTTGTATGTAATGGTTTATTTAAATTGAATGTATCTTTTGAAGTTAATTATATCTCTCATAATATTTTGAATATTGAAGTTTGTGATTTGTGGCATAGAAGACTTGGACATGTGAATTTAAGGAAAACTAGGAAAATGATGGATTTAGAATTAGAACCTAAATCATCTATTGATGTTAAATGCAAATGTGAAATATGTGTGCAAGCAAAACAACCTAAGAAACCTTATAAATCTGTACAAAGAAATTCACAACTCTTAGACCTTATACATAGTGACGTTTGTGATTCTAATAGACCACTAACTAGAGCAGGAAATAAGTATTTTGTAACATTTATAGATGATTGTTCTAAGTTTTGTTACTTATTTTTAATTGAAACCAAAGATGAAGTGTTTAGTAAATTTAAAATTTATAAAACTGAAGTAGAAAATCAATTAGAAAGAAAGATTAAGAAACTTAGATCTGATAGAGGAGGCGAATATAATGTAGGTACCCTCAGTACTTTTTGTGAAGAACATGGAATTATTCATGAAGTAACCCTACCTTATTCTCCACAATCTAATGGGATAGTTGAAAGGAAAAATAAAACTTTAATGGATATGATAAATGCAATGCTTATTAGTTCTGGTTTACTAGAGAGCTTGTGGGAGGAAGCGATACTCATTGCTTGTGTTATATTAAATAGAGTAATTGTGAATGATAATAATAAAACACCTTATGAAATCTGGAAAAAAGTTGAAGGTACCTAATCTTAAAATGTTGAAGGTATGGGGGTGTTTAGCAAAAGTAGCAATTCCAGAACCTAAACGTAAGAAAATAGGACCTAAAACTGTTGATACCGTTTTCTTAGGATATGCTCAAAATAGTAGTGCTAATAGATTTCTAGTAATAAATTCTGAAATTAGTGAAATTACTAATAATACAATAATTGAATCTCGTGAAGCTACATTTTTTGAAGATATTTTTCCATATAAAACTAGGATATCAAATCAGGTTGTAAATAGAACTTCTATTACTAGTACTAGTGTTATTCCTTTGAGAGATGATTCTTAACATCTAGATATAGAACTTAGAAGGAGTAAGAGAACTAGAATAGAGAAAACCTTTGGAGATGATTTTTATACTTTTTTAACTGAAGGAGAACCAAATACTTTTATAGAAGCTATGTCGTCTTTAGATGCACCTTTTTGGAAGGAAGCCATTAATAGTGAGTTTGAATCTATACTTCAAAATAATACTTGGGAGTTGACTAATCTACCTGCTAGGAGTAAAGCTATCGGTTGCAAATGGGTATTTAGAAAGAAATTAAAACCTGATGGGAGTATAGATAAATATAATGCAAGATTAGTAGCCAAGGGATTTACACAAAAGAAAGGAATAGATTATTTTGATACCTATTTACCTGTTTCTAGGATTACAACCATTAGAGTCTTAATTGCTCTAGCATCCATTTATAATTTAGAAATTCATCAAATGGACGTTAAATCTGCTTTTTTGAATGGAGATTTAGATGAAGAAATTTATATGGAGCAACCTGAAGGTTTTGTGGTCAAAGGACAAGGACATAAAGTTTGCAAGCTGGTTAAATCTTTGTATGGACTTAAGCAAGCTCCTAAACAGTGGCATGAAAAGTTTGATAAGATAATTCTAGAATTTGATTTTAAGATCAATGAACATGATAGATGTGTATACTATAAAGAACATAATGGAGAATGTATTATTTTGTGTTTATATGTTGATGATATCTTGTTATTTGGAACAAATTTAGAGATAATTAAAAATGTGAAATCTTATTTTTCTTCAAAATTTGATATGAAAGATTTAGGAGAAGCTTATATAATTTTGGGTATGAAATTAGAGAAAACAACCAAAGGTATTACATTGAATCAATCTAGAATCTTAGAGAAAATGTTTAAAAAGTTTGATTATTATAATCTCAAACCTGTTTCAACTCCTTTTGATCCTAGCATGAATTTGAAAAAAAATAATGGTGTACCTGTATCTCAACTTAGATATTCTCAAATTGTTGGATCACTTCTCTATATTGCTAATAAGACTAGACATGATATTGCCTATGCTGTTGGGAGATTAAGTAGACATACCCATAATCCTAGTAAAGATCATTGGATTGCTGTGGAAAGAGTATTTAAATATCTAAGAGGAACTCTAGATTATTCACTCTGCTTTAGTGGTTTTCCTAATGTGGTAGAAGGTTATAGCGATGCTAATTGGATAACAGATAACTTAGATGTTAAGTCTACTACTGGGTATATATTTATGTTAGGTGGAGCAACAATATCTTGGGGTTCTAAAAAACAAACCGTTATCTCTAGAAGTACAACAGAATCAGAACTTATAGCCTTAGATACTACGTGTATTGAAGCTGAGTGGATTAAAAATTTACTCCTTGATATTTCACTTGTGGAAAATCCTATACATGTGATTTCCATACATTGTGACAATAGAGTTGTAATAGAACTCGTGAGACAAGCACATACTAATAAAAAGATGAATAAGCATATGCAAGTGAGGTATAAATCTATAAAAAGTTTGGTGAGTAAAAATGTTGTATCTTTGAATTTTGTGAAATCTGAAAGAATATTGCTGATTAGTTAACAAAAGGTTTATCTAAGAGTGTAGTCTTAGATTTGTCGAGGGGGATGGGTCTAAGCCCATAAGGAGTCAACTAAGGAAGTAACCCGATTTCTGTGATTGGAGATCGCATGAAGGAAGTTCAATGGGTAGGAACAATCCTTATAGTGTGACTCGTATTTGTTGACACCCCATTTTTGATCACCTTTAAGACTTGGGCGCTACTGATGGTCTACTTGGTGGTGAAAGATGTGCAGAGCAAAAGTTCGATTTCTTCGGCAAGAGGAGAGTCAAATCCCAACCTCACACCCCATTTTGGACCAAAGCTATTTTGAATGGTTTTTAGACCTTAAAACCCTCTCTTTCAAAATATTTTTGAAATAAAGTTCTTACGATGTTCCGAGGCTCGTATTTTGTCAAATGTTGCGCTTTTCAGTAAACCGAGCAAGGACAAAGTGGAAATGAATGAAAGAGAGGTGAAATCTCTGAAAAATCTTTCAAAACACCTTGCTTAGGGGTTTGGAGTTGAAGAAAATTGCAGAAGAGGGAGGAAACCTAGTTAAGGAAGAAGATGGGCATGAACCGTTAAGAGAGAGTCGGGCAACCCTCGCTAAATCAGGCCTATCCTTTTGAATACTTGGATTTCAGATATGAGGCCACCACTGTTGGAAAGCTTACTTCTGGGGCTTCATTTTTCACTTAAGAATCTCCTAAAGACGAGTCCGGATGGGGGAGATATGATTGGTTGAAGTCGGGCATCATTCTGGTTGGACCGAAGCTGAGCAGCCTTCACTAAAAGAGAGATATCTCTTAGAACACATGGAATTTTGAGGTGAGGCTTCCAAATTTGGAAAAAATACTTCCGGGGCTACAGTTTAGGCTCAAGAATGACCTGAAAAGGAGTCTAGATGAAGGAATTAGGCTTGCTTCAAGTTAGGGACCAGCATTGATTTTTTCCATCGGCCTCTATGGAACTGCATCGGCCACAATTGGAGCTCAACAGCTATAAGTTGGCCAAAAGTGAACCTTATCAGCCAAAATGATGGCCGGTCGGCACCAAAGATGGCCGGTCGACCAGAAGTGTCCAGAAAGCCCAGAATTGACAGATATTTCTCCTCTAGCTGTTGTATACTACATCAGATATTTCCAATTGAGATATTTTCGACCAAACTTGATATTTTGCTATATAATGAAGCCTTATATCTCATATTCAAGGGGGAGAACTTTTAGAGGACATTTTTGGCAAAAGGTTTGGGAGCTTCTCAGATTAGAACCTTTCTCTCTACAATCCTCTCTTGAGCATTTGTGCTAGAAGGCTTGCATTCAGCCATCTTCAACCCATCAACCCTTGAGAAGAGTTGATCACCATTGGCTTGAGGTCCCTTGGAACCTATTTTTGGGCTGATTGAAGGTTGTTTGGCTCAGATTTTGGCTGGTTTTGCTGCTGTCCTTCAAGGTGCTTCAAGGGTAAACATTTGCTCCTTTAAACCTTTGCTTCGCATGCTTGTTTTACCACCTTTGTAAACTGTTTTTGGCTTGGTTTTGAACTAAAGAAAACTCTGTTTTTTAGTCCTAAAAGTGATGGTTTAGGCCTATTTTGTGTTAGGGGATTGTCTCTCCCTTTTGTTCCTTAGCTTGTATAGCTTTTGAGCCATCTTCTAAGGCCTTTCAAAACAAATTTTCGTGGCCTTTTAACCACTAAAATCCAGAGGATTTTTAGTAGTAAAAACCCTGTTTTGAGGTCCCAAATGGGTGGGGGTTGTCGCCCTCATCTTCTCTTGTTTGCATGTCTTATTGGCCTATCAAATGAGCATGTGTTTCTACCATTTTGAGGCTTAGTTCAAGCACTTTTTTGTGACTTTTAGGACCTGCCTTAACTCTGTCCATGGCTGGTTTGGTCACCTTATGCATGCTTTATACACTTGTAGTGTAATTCTTGCAAACTAGCCTTATATGCCTCATGAAGTAGCATGTTTGTTAAGCATGTATGGGTTCCATTTCAGCATGTTTTTGGTCATTATTTATCATGTTATAACTCTTTCTAAAGTTGGTTTGATAGCCTCTTGCATGCTTCATGCACTTGTAGTGCAATTCCATTCACTAGCCTAATATACATCATGCTTTTGACCATCTTTGTAGCATGCTTTTGGCTCTACTCAAGGAAGCTTTTGCTCATGTTTTAGCATGCTTAAGCTCTGATTCATGTTGTTTTGGTCATGCATGCCATGCTTTGTACATCCATAGTGCATTCTTGCTTGTTAGCTTTGAATTTCATGGCCTCTAGTATGGCTTACTTGAGGTGTTTGCATGCTTTGGTCTCATTTCAACCATGATTTCAGTATGAATAGTGTGGCCATACTCTCTCATGCTTCACTATTTCTAAGCTTTTGGTGAGTCATGCTTTATGCCTTAAGTATGAGTCTACATGCATGCCTTATTGCCTAGGCTTTTGGAATGCCATATCAGTGGGTTTTTGGTCCTATTTTGACATGCCATAACTCTGATTTTTGTGGGTGAAGTCATCTCATGCTTGGTTTTGGTAGGTGTAGTGCAATTCTCTTCATTGGCCTTGTATGCGTCATGTTTTGTGCCTTCCATTCTAGCATGAGTTAGCCCTATTCAAGCATGTTTCTAGCCTTGTTTTGACCTGCCTTGGAACTGTTTTGAGTCACCTTGGACCTTTGGGGCCTGCTTGATATGGCCATGGTGTAAGTGCCTTGCTAGCCTTAAGCTTTGGGCATCGTAGCATGCTTCATTTGTATCATGTACATGATTTGACATCATTCCACATGACATTTCAGAGCATGTAGCATTTCCATGTTCCCACTTCATTCACCCTTTGAGTGCCTCTAAGGGTTCTGCATTTGTTACCTTGTTTGTGGCTTAGTGTGTATGCATGCATGCCTAGGCATTTGTGCCTCAATCTTAGCATATTTTGGTCTTTGTTCCGACCTATTTGAACTCTGTCCATGATTGGTTCATGCCTTTGTACCATGTATTGCATGCCTCCTTTGTAGTCCTCTTTGGTAGCTTTATGCTTTAAGGACCCTAGCATGCCATGCTTGTATTGATTGAATGATTTGGCATCATTTCATACCTTATTTCAGTGCTTATAGTGTTGCTACACTCTTACATTTGTCACTCCTTGAGAACTTTTGAGAGTTATGCTTTTATGCTTAGTTGGTGGGCTAGAGCATGTGCATGCATTATCTTGCATTTCATGCCATCATTTCAACATTTTGGCCACTGATTTGGGCATGATTGAGGTCTGTCCATTTTAGTTTAAGTCCATTTTGCATGTTGTTGCATGCTTGGTACATTGCATGTTTGCATGTTTAAGTTACATTGTATTTTGCATGCATGGTACATTGCATGTTTGCATGTTTAGGTTGCATTGCATTTTGCATGCTTGTTACATTAGCTTTGTTTGCATGCTTAGGTTGCATTGCATTGAGTTCGCATGCCATTAGCTTTGTTAAGTTATGCATGCATTGCATTGTGTTTGGTTTGGGGTGTTAAGCCGAACACGAGGAACGAGGGATGTTTCATACTTGAAGTGATGAAACGTGCCTCAATTCTCGGTCGCCGACCCTCTTGATCATGCATGATAAAGGTCAAGGCATTTATGTGTTTTTGTGCATTCATGTGACATTGATTTGTGCAACTCGGCCTCTTTGGCCATCATGCATTGGAATGCGTGATTGATGGCTCGAGAGTTGAGTACTACACTCCTTTGAGTTTCAAACATGATAAGGGGTGTGGTTGCACACAAATTTTCTTGCAAATACATTGCCATGCCTCTGTTTGTGCTCTGTTGCAGCAAAAAGGAGAGTTTGCAGGAAGAGATGGCCGATCAGCTATCTAGTGTGCCGATCGGCTATAAATATTTGGCCGATAGACTCAAAATTGGTCGATGAGCATTATCTTCTGGCCGATGGCCATACCTCTTAGCCGATGACCTCTCAGCATATCCATGAGGTGGTTCAGAGGCATCGCAGAAGCTGGCATAGTTTTCAAATTAGCATAAGTGTGCAAACAGAGGCAACATGGGGCATGTCAACGGATTTCTGAGCGAAGCCGATCGAGCATGCATTTGTCTCTCTTCTCGAGGCCGCTTTAACTGTTTTTGTAACTTAATTAATTTGCCTAATTAGTTAAGAGTTTTGTAATAATTAATTAGCTAGGGTAGTTGATTAATTAGTTGATTTGTATTATTTATTCGGACCCTCCGTCGAGAGGGCGAATTTTGTAATAAGTGTGCGTGAGTGTGTGAATGTCTTCCAACCCCACGTCTTTCTCCCTTTTTCTTAACCGCTTACGATGGTTAGTTCTAGGTCATATTTTAATTAGCATCCTTATGCTATGCATGTTTGCATCATTCATCTATATTACATGCACCGGGCTCGGCGCATCATACAAACTGCATTGTATCTCAATACATTTACTTGAATACGTGTTCAACAGCATGTCATCAAGTTGCATTTCACATGACATCTTAGAATAGCCGAGCCTATTTCTAGTTGCATTTTGCATGTGTTGCATTAGCCATCTTAACATAAACTAGGATCATGCATGATTTCTAACTAGTTGTTGTTTTATGCTTTAGTATCCTTGCATGAGTGTGAGTGTTGCCATGATAGCATGCTTGTCATGAGGCTAACTGCTTATATGATTAACTGCCTGAGTGCCTGTGGGTGAAGATTGGATTACTTGAATTGGAACAATTCATCGAAATGCGAGTTTTAAGCCCATTTGAGGGTGGCAAAATCATGTTTTCTTAAGCCCACTTGAGGGTGGCAAAATCATGTTTTCTTAAGCCCACTTGAGGGTGGCAAATCACGTCTTAGCTTACTTGCGAGTAGCACCTTCAAACCATTTTCAAACAAACAAACATGAGATGTTTTGTTCCAATTTAGGCAATCTGGTCTATACTTGTGTGTGGTGCGCATCACATAGTAATTCTAGGCAAATAACCGGAATAAGAACACATGTATTTTTAAAAACAAGATATCATGCTTAGTACAGGCCGATCTTTGATCGGGCGAGCGGGGGTGCTCATTACATGACCTTCCCCTTTCGTACCCAAGTTCCCGAGCCGAGGCAACTTTGGTGATGACGGACACGTGGCCTTAGGCACGAGTCAGGGTTTCCTAAATTCCCCCAAAATAAAATATTTAGATGGCGACTCTGTATCTGGCAAAACAGTCCATGTTTAGCATTTCTTTACAAAAATCAGTTTTCCAAAACGATTTGCCGGATTTGGACTCTTTGGTGATTTATCGGTCTCGCATTGTACTTTGCGGGATTAGATTCAGAATCGTGACATTTGAGTCCGAACTGTAGTATGCTAATGAACCAAACGGATTTTCGCGCCATCTTGCGCGCGGAGCCGTGACGTTTGGGCCCGTCTACAGTATTCCAGCACTTTAAAGAATGAGACTTTATTAAATTTATTATTTATATTCTCCTACTCATCCTTAAGATATTAGTGCTGATGTAAATGTGATGGTTAAGGAAGAGTTTTTACTCTAAATGAATCCGAAGCGGGCATACTCTCGCAAGATAGACATCCGTCACTTCTGTCTTTGGAGGATTCACCTAAGTGAGAGCGTCGTGAAGCCACGACCGTGGAAATAGGGCTATTTCCTAAAACTCTCATGAGAATCAAGATTGAGCACATGGCTGCTAATAGTGCTAACTCGCGCCACAGTTGTGTTTCATACCATACGTGTGACATGTTGAATTCTGGTAAAAGGGATTTAGTTCAAGACTTGGTTCACTAAGATTCTTTCAGAATGAAACTGTTAACACTAAGTGAGGTTCAAGTTTGAAAAACACCTACACCCATTGTATGGTTTTAAAGTTACCCATATTTTTATTATGTTATTTTATTTTATTTTATTTATTTGACGGTTTTACAAAGTTTTGAATCTTGTGGGGGATTGTTGGAGATTTCCTAAAGCTTCAAAACTTTATTTATTTTATTTTATTTTGTTATTATTATTTGTATTTATTTATTTCTTTTAATATTATTATTTGTTTGAATTTTTTAAACTTGTATTTGTTTTCAAAATGAATGGGTGTGTCTGTTCCCAATAGACATCAATGAGTCTATTTAAAAGATGACTCTTAGGGGTGGTTTGACATCCCCTATATAATCCATCTTTTTATCTTTTTTCCATCACATCACCTCTCTACTTTTCTGCACATCTTTTCGTAAAAAGATAAAAAGTACACTTATTTAGATCATTCCAAACAACCCTTTACTCAGAAAAAAGTAACGTATTCTGATTACATACTCTCTCTTCTTGGCTATATCTTCCATATTTCTGAGCTACTGAAACAGACTTGGCAAATTCTTCTAGTACAACTGTGCATTGTGTCAGATTCCTGTGAATTCTTGGGTTGTATCTTGGAGTCGTTTGTGATCATTAAAACCTGTACGGAGGGAGCGCATAACGACTTTAGGACAGCGTCTTTGACGTGCCTCTCCGAATCACACATGCTATTTTCTTTATCTTCTTCTTATTCTGTATATATGTATATATAGTTTATATTGAATTGTAAAAACCTATTTTTTTTCAAAAATTATTTTACTTTCAATTTTATTCTATAAAATTGATTTAAAATAATTATTAGTCAATTCCCACAACATATCTGATCACCAGGCTTGATGATCTATATATGAAAAAGTATCCTAGAGAATATATCATACATCCAATAGATCATCAAGTCCGGTGATCAGGTATATATATATATATGTACAGGTGCAGGTGCAAATGCAGATAAAGGCCACATCTTGGTTTTCTGCAGCTCATGCTTTCAATTTTCATATCTTTTCATTGCCTTCCCAACTGTTAGGAACACACTTGTATATATAATGCAACAACACATGGAGAAAAGTCTCCTCCCCTAACCTATCACATTCATATTCATTTAACTTGTGTCTTGGAGTGAGAATAAGAGGTAATAAATATAATTATATATATGTAACATTTTTTTTACAGAAAAATTTGACATTGTCCTATAATATTTATTATATAAAATGTTAACTGATATTTTTTTAGGAATATTGTTAATAAATAAGAAAAAAAAACTAAAAAATAAGGTTTTGTTTAGAAATTGACTTTTTTTTAGTGATTTTTTAGTTTTTTTTTTTTTTGAGATGATTTTTTTTTAAAAAAAAAATTAGTGTGTTTAAAAATTTTTTTTAATTGTATCAAAAATCAAAAATTACTAAAATATTTTTTTTTACAAGTAATTTTTTGACATTTTTAATTTCTTTTAAGTGAAAAAATCAAGTTGCCACAGTTTTGATCAATTTTAATATTATATTTTCATGAAATTAATTTTTTTTATTTAAAATCACTACTTTTACATAAATTTTATTTTTTAATATATTCTAATGACACTTATAAGACTTCGTTTGACATTGATTTTTTTAGTTGGTTTTTTTGTGTTGAGACTTTTTTAGTATGACTTTGTTAGCCTCGTTTTGTTTGGCTTTTTTAACTTTTGTGAAAAAAATATAATAATTATGATTTAAATGTGATATTTTATCTTATTAATTTATATAATTAATTTTATCTTTATATATATATATATATATTTTTTTTAGCAAAAAATCTAAAACCGAAGGGATCTTCACTATCAACATAAATGTGATGCTGTTATCTTAAAAGTTAACCATAAAAAAATATTTAAAAAATAAAAAAATAAAAAAAAAAACTCAGGAAAAATATCCTAGAGAATATATCATACATCCAATAATGGGCCGCCATTAATAAGAAAAAAAATAGAGTCTGTGGCCATGTCTCTCTCTCACAATTTTCGGTTGTTCCAAGTAATTATTTTAGTTTAAAAATCAAAAAATTATTTAAAAAATTAAATAATTTATAATTTATATCAAAAAATTAAAAATTTTATTTTCTTTCTATTTTTTACACATTATTTTGTAAAAAATTAAAAAATTACTCTAAACATATTAATTTTTTTTATTTCATATTTCAACTAAAAAATTAAAAAATTATTAAAATAATATATTCTGAAATAAAGCCTAAGTTGTAATCCATATAGATGTTGGTAAAGCGCCCATGGAGTCACGTGATGCGCAGCCCTCCAACCACGTGGGACTTGAAGTAACCACAAATCATAAGATGATGTACTATACTTGACAGTCCAGTTCAATTAGGCCAAGGATCTCTCTCCAAATATCCTTATCCTTTTACGGCAGCGGTTGAGGGCCCGAGAATTCGGGCCTCGAATGCCCCGAATTTTCCTTATAAGGGAATAAAAAAAAAAAACAAGGTAAAAAAAAAAAAAAAAAAAACAAACTTTTCCAGAAAAGGAAATTTGAGCCATTTGAGCCACAGTTTTTTAGGGCCACCAATCATTTTTCATCCTCTTATCCCAAATCACTTATAATTATCAGATATGTTTTCAGATTCTTAGAGCTTGTTTGGTTTGTTTTTGAAAGAGTTGTTTTTGAAAAAAATTTAAGAGAATTGTTTTAGAAATTTTTTTGGTTTGTTTGGTTGTATATTTTGAGAAAAAATTTTTTTGTGGGAGTTTGGGATGATTTGATATTTTGGAAGAATTGAGTAGATGTGTATGAGAGAAAAAGTGATTGAGAAGGAGAGATGAGAGAGAAAAAGTGATTGATTGATGTGTAAGAGAGAGAAAGTATTTTTAAAATTTTTTTGAAAAAAATTCAAACCAAACAATTTTTAGAAATTTTTTTTCTAAAATTCATCTCCGAAACTCAAACCAAACAAGCCCTTAAATTTTGAAATTTTCATATCATTTAATGGTTATGAGTGATTTAAGACATAGGGACATAAATATTTAGAGACAAGAGATCCTTGCTTTTCAATTAGATACTAAAGTTACTTGATGGGCTACATGCGTTAGATCCCCTACAGTCCTGTGAACGATCTTCTACAGTGATCTTCGAGAATGCTACACTTATCTCACTACAGGAGTGTTTTGAAAAGTTGGTAAAAGTTAGTTTTTTGACTTTTTTAATTTATTTTGTCTTTTTATGAATAAATTATGTGAGGGATGATATGACCTAAAATGAGTAAAAAGCTAAAAACTGACTTTTTACCAGTTTCTCAAAAAACTCTACAATTATCTAATGGTTGTTTTTTGTCCTTACCAAAACCATGTCGTTTTTTTGAGGGAGACCAAAAATAACAATTTTTTCCCCCTTAATCCCCCTTAATTGAATCCATGTATTATCTCCCTTCTCCAGTAAGAACACTATCCAAATTTCACAATACAAACTTCCCTTTTTTTTGTTTCAATTCTCAGCATGAAAAACCCAAAGAAAAAAAAAATTTCATGAATCCAAACAATGCTGGAATCCCAAAACCAAAAGCCTCTCCAATTCTGTGAGGCAATAATCAAATGAAAACAAACTTACGGATTCATAAACAAGATACAACAATGCCTCAACTCAATAACCAAAAAACACTTTATTTCTTTAGGGCAATAATCAATTGTAAAACCCTCTAATTCTTCGAGGCAATAATCAAATGAAAACAATCTCACAACCAACAATATACAAATGTCTCAACTCAAGAACCAAAAATTCTACTTCTTTAGAGCAATAATTAGATGCAAAACCCTTTGAAATCAAAACCTTAATTTGTTATGTTTGGAAAAATAACCTATGTTTATTTCAAATCTGTTGAAGGAACTTCAAGAATAGTTTCGTGGGTGGCGGCGGGGCAGTGTGTTCGTTAACGCTGGCAATGACTCAGTCATGTCCTCTCTCTCTCTCTCTCTCTCTCAATGTTTGATTCAACCCAGGGATAATTTTAGGTAAATTATAAACACACACCTTGAGATTTGATTAAAATATGAATCGTCTTTTGTGGTTCTGAAAATTACATTTCACCCATTGAGGTTTCTAATTTTATAACAAATCGCCCCTGTTATTAATAAATTATCAAGTCAATTAACAATTTTTAATGATGTTATAAATATGTTTCAATTAATATTTTAGGTAATTTTATTATTATATAGAAGAGTAATTATGAATTTTATTTTTTAATTAATTCTGTTAAATAAAAAATTTTAACAATGGGGTATTTGTAATTTTTCAAACCACAAGGAATAATATATAGTTTAAGCAAATCTCAAATAGGTGTATTTGTAATTTACCCGATAATTTATTTATTTATTTTTTATCTCCTTCACCAAAACGACGTCACCAAAACGATATCGTTTTGAAGAAGGTAAAAATTCGTCCTTGGATCACTCTAGTGGACAGGTGCCACACTCTGGAAGATCACTTTAGAGGATCACTTAACAGGATCACTTTAGAGGATCACTTAACAGGATCATTCTAGAGGATCCAACCGCTGTGTGCCTAGTATTGATGGATGGGTATTTCAGGAGTACGGTCACGTACTGCTCTATGATATTATGATTGGTGGAGAAGGTAGAGTATTATGATTTTGTGCTGGGTTATTGAGGAATATAAAGAGACATAACGAATGATAATTGGTGAAAGAGTATAGACATATGGTATTTCGAGAGTACTTAATAATTTTCTTGATAGAGATAGTAAGGGAAAATTATTTTCTTTTTGCTCCTCGGCATGCTGATGTGGTACTCTAACTTAGGGGTTATTTGGGAATGATTTAAATAAGTGTATTTATTTAGGTCATACTACATTTCTACTTTTCTGAATATCTTTTTGTAAAAATTCAAAAAAATACACTAAATAGCAAATCACAAACCCCTTAGTTTTTATTAGTTGAAATAGTGGGACCTACCATATTTTTGTCTATTTTTACAAGACAATTGAACAAGTGTCTTTCAATAAATAGTGTGCAACAATATTTCAAGACCACTAAATAACTTCTCAATAGTAAGGGCATGATTTGGATATATCATCATTTCAATTAATAATTTTTAATTATATAAAAAATATATTTTAATTAATAATTTATGTAATTTTATTATTATATAAGAGTAGTTAGATTTTTTTTGTTGCTAATTCTATTAAATAAAAAATAATAACAATAAAATATTTGTAATTTTTGAAATTATAAGAAGAAATTTGTATTTTAAATAAATTTTAAGGGTGTATTTATAATTTAGCTATAGTATGTATAATGTACTAGCATAATACTCATGCAATGCAGGAGTACAGATAAATAATAAAAGTTTATTTTTTAAAATTAAATAATAACATAAAATTTGTCTAAAATATATATGAAAAATAATTTAGAATCAATTAAACTTTAATCATTACACTTTAATCATTTCTAAATTAAATAAATAAAGTCTATTCAAACCCATCTCCTAAGATCATTACCTAAAATCAATTTTTCAATTTAAAAATAAATAAATAAATATACACACGTCTCACATAATTTCCGAATTAAACAAACAAATAAATAAAATCTCTTCAAACCCATCTCCTAAGACCATTGCCTAAAATTCGTCTTTTCCTATTATCAAGAGCAAATTACAAAAAAAAAAAACCCAAGG
Organism: Camellia japonica; assembly: GCA_030407325.1. Taxonomy (NCBI): domain Eukaryota; kingdom Viridiplantae; phylum Streptophyta; class Magnoliopsida; order Ericales; family Theaceae; genus Camellia; species Camellia japonica. The sequence continues at coordinate 71,429,775 of JAPPVO010000003.1, read as the reverse complement.
TTTCACGTGTTTTTTAAATTAAACCCCAGGGTTTCAATTGCATCAATTTGAACCCTGAACTTCTACTTTTGTCACAATCTTAACCGTCCATCTATCGCTGTTAGCTTGGTTGACGGAAGAAAATTTGTAGTACACATTTGGCACTTTTACATTGGCTTATTTACTTAATATTAATAATAAATTTGAACTTTAACACATCATATTAACTCCACCATTTATTTGTCATCCATTAAATCAAAGCCACTCATCATAAATTTACCACACACTTGAGCACATTGTATCAAAACCTCTCTATACCTCTTTCTCATCAACCTCATTTCTCTCTCTCTCTCTCTCTACAAATGCACGCAGTGTCTCACTATGCTCGCGCCATCTCCGGCCGACGTTTGGAGGACGTACACATCCTCTTTCTCCTCATTCTTTGGAGGTTGCACACATCCATCTCCGTCCCACCTTCTGCCGCCACTTTTTTCTTCTCTTACTACTTTACATGTATTGCAGAATATATATATATATATATATATATATATATATATATATATATATAATATAAAGATCTAGGGTTAGGGTTTTAGGAGTGGAAGAAGAAGAGCAAAAGGAGGAGATGGAGAGAAGAGGTGAAGGCAGTGGATGGCGGGAGAAGAGAAAAAAGATGAGGGCTACACTATTAGGATGGGGGCTACACCCCGATGAATCCCTCTTTTCTACAAAATAAAAGTTGAACTCCTTTTAGAATTTGATGGGAATGTGTAATGGTAGCATGGTTGTGACGACGGATAGAAAAGAAAGAGAAAGAAGTAAATCGGCAGTCGCAGTCGGAAGAGAATTTTGTGAACCTCCGGCCAATACCGCTGCTACGCTGTTCTTTCCTCATTTCGTCTATGGAGATTTGGGGGTTGGAGTGAGTGAGAAGCAAAATAAGAAGTGATTGTGGAGGCGATGTAATCGTTTGTTAATCTGGGTCGGCATCGTTGTCACTCTATTCTTCAATTTATTTTCTTTTGTCGTCAATGGAGATTTTTGACGATCTAAGGCAAAGAGGAGTGATCTCTAATCATCCCTTCTGACGTTACCTGCTACTCCAAAACTCTCCCAAACTAGAGAACCCTTTCTCTGGTGACTTCTCTGCTCTCTCACTCTGGTCCCTTCCGATCAGCCCAACCACTCCAGTGTTGTCCTCTCTCAATATATTATGTATATATATATAATATATACAGTCAATAGGTAGTTGATTGACCAAAATACCCCAAGTCCATTAGTTATAGTTAACAGAGATGGACAAACGGTTGAGATTGTGAAGTAAAAGTTTAGGGTTCAAATTGATGCAATTAAAACCTTGGGGTTTAAATTACAAAACATGCTAAATCCAGGGATTTTTTTTTTTTTTTTTTGTAATTTGCCCTAAAATCAAATACATAATCATCCTTTGTTGACCTTCCAATTTAAAGAAATGAATTAAATATTTATTTGCCCATCTACTAAAATTTTTACCTAAACTCCTTCCTTCCCTAAAATAAAAAAATATATATATACATATATAAAAAGATCAATTCAAATATATTCATATAATTTTTGAATTTAAAAAATAAATAAATAATTTTTTTCAAAATTAAACAAATAAATAAATAAAATCTCTTTAAACCCATCTTTTAAGATCATTGCTTAAAATTCGTTCTTTCCTAAAATCAAATAAGGAAACATAGTTTGTTGACCTTCTAATTTAAAGAAATGAATTAAATAATTATTTGCCAATTTTCTAAAATCTTTACCTAAAATCCTTTCTTCCCTAAAATAAATCAAAGAAAGATCAATTCAAATATGTTCATATATTTTTCAAATTAAAAAAAATAAATAAAATTTCTTCAAAATCTTCTAATATCTTTACCTAAAATAAAATAATAATAATAATAATAATAATAATAATAATAATAATAATAATAATAATAATAATAATAATAATAATAATAATAATAAGATCAATTCAGATTGATCATATCCTAAAATCAATTTTTCAATTTTAAAAAATAATAATTATTCATGTGTCTTACATAATTTCCAAATTAAACAAATAAATAAATAAAATCTCTTTAGCGCTCTAGTCTCTCAAACTAATTTTTCTAATTTTTTTATTTAAAAAAATTGAAAAACATATCTAATTGGTTAGCCTGTTAAGAAATAAATTTTTAAATTCAAAATTATGAAAACTATCTCATAATTTTTGGGTTTTAAAAGGAGAGAATCACTACAAGAAAATGGGGCAAATAACACGGAAGCATTTGCGACGGCACCATTTACCGTTGCAAAAACTCATTTTTTGCGACGGCACAACTTGTCGTCCCTAATAAATCGGGTTTCAGCGACGGTAGCACTTCCTGTCACAAAAAAGCAAGTTTGTGCGACAGCAACAACTGCAGTCGCAAATAATGCGCGTTTTTTGTGACGGCAACCTCCCCCTGTCGCAAATAAAGGTTTTTGGCGATGACAATTTCCCCGTCGCAAATAAAAAATTAGTTAAATGATGTCGTTTTATTATTTAAATTTTCATTTGCGACGGTAAAATTTGACGTCGAAAAAAAAAAGAAAACCCAAAACCTAATTTTCCCTTCACGCTCGTTTTTTCCCCTTCCAACCAAAAATCCCCAATCTAAAAAATCCCTAGTATTTTGAACCAATAACCCTATAAAAAATCCCATCTCTTATTACGACTCTCTCTTTCTCTCTATCTCTCTCTCTCTATTATGAGCAACGGCAGACGGCGACGAGCATCGAATCAACGGTGTCGAGCGACGACAGTGAGCAGCATGAGACGACATTGAGCAGCGTGTGATGGCAGTAAACAATAAACGACGACGACGGGACGGTGTGTCTCTCTTCAACTTTCTCAGTCAATCTTAATCTCTGAACCAGGTTAGCTCTTCTCCTTCTTCGTCTTCATGTCTCTGCTCTACCGAGTTAACTAAAGTCCTCACTTGACTTCTCCCGTCTCTGCTGTGATCCTTACTTGACTTCTCCCGTCAGTCAATTGATATACTTCAAAATTATTTATACATACTAGCGTCACCTAAGGAATTATGGTATACTTCAATCTTACCCTGAGATCCTAATCATGGAGATAAAGGGACCTCTCAAGGTGACAACTGGACTTAAGGAATTACAGATAGTATTTCATTATGATTGGTAGTATTTCATTACAAATACTGTTTTCTTTGAATTGTTTCCCAATTTTGGGTTATTTGGTTACTTTACAGTGTGAAAGATATTCCAGTGTTATGTTTAGGAGATTAACATGTAAAACTTTAATAAGTTCTATTATGGCCATGAATTTGTTTCATTTTCACAAGAATACACAAGTGATGTGATCCTTACTTGACTTCTCCTGTCAGTCTAGCAAACTGATACTCATTAAGTATCCTACTTTTCTTATTGTGATTATTAATGTTCTTTCCTATTTTTCTTTGGTTGTTCTTTCATCTATTTTCTTCATTTTTGAAATCCATATATTGTGGTCCATGGACTTGGTTCTGTTTTTCTATATTGTGACTAGAATAAACTCTTTATTTTTTTAGATATTCTTCATTAATTAATCTTTTATTTAATTTTAATATTGCAAATGTAATTTATGATTGGTTTTTTTTATAGGTGGTGTCCTATTGCCAATATTTTCCGAGTGGTGGTTAGCCAAAGAAAAGTTCTCTACGATTGAAACATTTATTATATCTTCATTTCCTGGAGTAACATGTCAAGGTTGCTGAAAAATCTAGAAATCCGCTAGATATTGATTTGTGATTATGTATCAATTTTAAGCAATAAAACAATCTCAATAAAACAATCAAGACAAATCAACACAACGATTTTAACGTGGAAAAATCACATTTGGAGCACCCCCAATTGTGATAAAAAAAATCACGGGCAACAGTCACAAAACAATCCACTAAGAAGATATGAAGGAATTACACAGGTATACTCTCAATTACCTAGCGAATCCACGCCCGAATTGAACCAACCCCTATGTGCCTCTTCCAACCCCGTCTTTACCTCAGAATTGTTTTGACGATGAGTCACTCCAGAATCCATCAAAGCTTCAGGCTCGAATTCTTCAGAATCCACCGAAGAACCACTTTCTCTTTTGTGTAGAATAAACAAATAATCCTTTGATGTATACTCTTTAAACCATGAGTTGAATACTCAATCAAAACATCAAAGAAAACTAGCAAAATATCCCCAGATATAAACCCTAGAACCCAAGAAGAAGATCTGGAGAAGTAATCCTAGATTTGGACTGAAACACGTATTTATAGAAAACTGTCCCGCGATCTCCGCTCGAGCGTCAGAATGGCCGCTTGAGCGGACCTATGCACGAGCGCGGAAAGTTCTGCTCGAGCGGGAAAAAACAACATCCAGTATTTTTGCAGGCGAACAAACTTCTGAAACCTAGCATTCTCCGCTCGAGCGAGGGAATGTCCGCTCGAGCGGACATGCAACTTTGAATGCATTTTTGCATTTTGCTTTGGGGGCGTTGCCCCTCGACCCTGCCTGGGGGTTGCCTCGGACCCGCCAAGGGGCACTGCCCCCTGGACCCCTGCGAGCTGACCGGGCAACTCGATCCCCGTCATAATCAGTGAAGTGGCAATCTTGAAAGAATTAAACACCATAAACTTCTCTACAAGGCACGATTTGGGTTGGATTTGTATCTAAAAACTCATAGCCTCACTGAAATACAAAGTGCGAAAACAAATACAACTTAAAGGAGTTTTGTCAAATGGGATTGCCAAGAATAAAAACCTAACAATCTCCCCCTTTGGCAATGCCGGGACAAAACACACCTAACAAATAAAATGCTAAACACCCCAACCCATTACAGCCAACAAAAGCCAACTTCTTTCTCAAGGTCATGATCTGCAAAACCGTTATTAGTGCCACAATCTCCAAAACAACTATTAGTCCCACAAGAGTATATGAAAAAGCAATAAACATATGAAGATTATCTTGAAGTATGAGATGGAAAACATGAATAGATGCAACTTGGAGATTTTAAGAACATGTAGTATGAATAGATGAAAACTAAGACACATGCACCTGACACATGACATGAATACATGAAATCCTAAGACACATGAAAAACAACTTTCTCCCCCTTTTTGTCACGAATTGACAAAGGAAACTCAAACAACAAAACAAGATCATAAACCACACAAGCAATGATATGATGATGTAAATATCAAAAGCATGCAAGAAGGAAATAATAAGCAAACAGTGCATAGCAACATGCAAAACAACTAAAGCCAATCTCCCTTACCAAACAAATCAAAGTGTTCATGCTAACAAACTCTTGTAATGATAAACCAAACTCCCTCTCACTAAAAACAATGAACAAGAAGAAACCGACAAAAATAATATGGTGGAGCAAGCAAGAAATCTTAGATTTGTACCTTAGAACACACAAGATTATCCAAGAAGCATAATTACTTGAAAACACAATGTGCACAGCCTCTAGAAGATTCCTCATAAAAGAAAGTGATGCATTATGTGAAAAGCATAGATCCCATGATAAAAGTGTGTGTGTGACTCTTGGAGTTCGACAAACACTAGATTCAAATCCTAGTAGTGATATGAAAGCTGGACCTCCGACAAGAGAATCTAAGTATAACTAAGGAAAGTCAAACCACTAGGAATCAAGGGGTATTTGTTGAGTAAAAGCGGAGGCTCCCCCTCAATCAATGAATCCTTTATTTTTTTTCACAACTTTTTATGTTCTTTCTTTTGTATATCTTTTCTTTCCTTTCTTTTGCACATTTTTTTTTTCTTTTGCACACTCATTGGCGGCTGACACGCTCAAGAGTATGGAAACCGAACCAAAGAAGCATGGAGATAATAAGGATAGCCTGATTGGTGACTCTGAGGTAGCCTTTTCCTCATAGCTGGACTACAAAGAACAGAGGGGAAAGCCATGGAGATGCAAAAAGATAGAAGGTGGTTAAGAGACTCAATATCACCCATGATATGCTAGTATAGGTCAATTCCTCTAGAAAAGCAAAAGATATAATGGCAGAAGTCCATAGAGAAAAATGATCACTAAGGCAGAAGACTCCAAAATTTGCTAATCCAAGAGTGTGTATAGAATGAGACATACTAATCAAGGAACACACACTCTAAATTGATAAATGACCACAGAAAGCACACACATATTAACATGTAAAAGATATTCTCATCAATTCCAATATGTAACAAGGACCACTCAAAAATTTCAACCTTGCAAAACTTTACTAAGAAAATATTTTTGGATTTTTTTAAATTTTTTTTGTTTCTAAACACAGCAAGACAAAAAACGAACATGCACACATTTTTTTTTTCTAAACAAAGCAAGTCAGAGAACGAACACACACACACTAAATGATTAAAAAAAAAACATACAGAAACCCAAAAACTAAAACTAATAAACAAATTAACATAAGTCAAGTTTTCTCACCCAAACCGTTATAGTATGAACAAAGTTGTGAGAATGGCGGTTCTTGGGTGGTATCTTGACATTGTGGTTCCCTTCATTTTCAATGGGAACCTGTCTCGACATGGTTTCCAACTTCCTATTTCTAGGTCTAGGCAAATACAAACTCGCTCCATGTTTGGTCTCAAGCAAATCAAAATAACGAGGTCTAATATGACCCTTAACCTCATTACCACCAATGAAGTGTCTCCTACCCCACGAGATGTTGGAATTTCTTCCATCTCTATGAGACCTTCTCCCACGCAACTCATAACAATAAGGGCGAATATGACCAGCCAAACCACAATGATGACAAATAAAAACATGGTGTACAGGATGTACCTTCTTTTCTTTGACCTTACCAACTCTAGGAAGATTGAGAAGTCCATCCTAATGTTGAATTTTTTGTTCTCTCTTTCCTTGAGTTCTTGTATCATGAGATGTGGAAGCACTCTGTTTTTGCTCTTTTTTACCACCAAAGCAAATGCCACTCTTGTCAGAACAAATTTGTTGAGACCCAATGATATTGTCCAAAGTCTTTGATCCTCTATTCCAAAGACCAATGGTAGCCATAGCACACTTGAGTTCTTCCACTTTCTTGATCATTAGTTCTTCCAAAGCAACTTGAGACATCTCGAGAGATTCAAACTTTTCTTCATAGATTGCATAGATTTGCTGTAGCTCATTCCTCTCTGTCTCACAAGTTAAGAGTTTTGCACAAAGAGCTTGTCGATCATTAGCTATCTTGATGGCATCAATCCTAGCCTCGGAAATCTCCACCTTTAGTTTGACATTCTCACTTTCACATGCTTTGAGTTTCGTCGTGAGTTTGTCATTCAATTTGGATAGGTTAAGAGATTCCTTGTATAACTTTTCATAAGCTTGCTCAAGCTCTTCATCATCACTCCCTGAGGATTCATCATCAGTGTCATTCTCAACCAGCCTCTTCGGATACTTTGTTCGTCCTTCAGTTTCGGAAGCCGCCATGAAAGCAAGGAATTGTTTATGTCCCTCCTCGCCTTGATCTTCGTTGTCACTTTCATCTTTATCAGATTATGATTCATCATCCCAAGTGATAGCGAGGGCTTTCTTGTTCCTCAAACGAGTAGGGCATTCTTGAGCAAAGTGGCCAAATCCTTGGCATTCATAGCATTGGACTCTTTCAGAGTTCCCTTGTATCTTTCCTTTCTCCTTCTTGGCTATAGAATTAATTTTGAGTTTATCTTTGCCTTTAGATTTATGAGTATGAGTAGATTCCAAAAGTTTAGGATTCTTTTTCAGAAAAGATTTTTTTAAATTGTTTTACAAAAGCATCTGTAATCTTGGAATCTATCTCACAATCCTCATCAGAATCCTCTCCAACTCTATAAGCATTACTAAAAGCAATAGTATCTTTTTATTTTTTTTTTGAAATTCCTATGTGCCTCATAAGTTTAGAGATTTCCAACCAGATGATCCAGCTTGAGGTTCAACATCTTGAGCCTCCTCAATAGCCGTAACTTTTGGTTGGAACCAATCGGGCAAGGACCTCAAAATTTTTCCTACAATCTTGGATTCCAGAATTTTTTCACCTAAATTGAAGCTGGAATTTACAATGTCACTCAACTTTGCATAAAATTCATCAAAGGTCTCACTATCTTTCATTGAAAGGTTTTCGAAACTAGACGTGAGCCTTTGAAGTTTTGAGCGTTTAACAGAAGGAGTGCCCTCATGAATCATTTGTAAGATATCTCAAGCCTCTTTTGCGACTTCACAATTACAAATACGACTAAACTCTTCAGGTGTGACAGGGCAAAAGAGAGAATTGATAACTTTACTATTCCGGCTACTATTTTGGTAATAAATTGTGTCACACTTATCAATTGGTTTGGGAAAAGTTATTCCATCAACGGTAATCGTTGGTTCAGTCTACCCATACATGACAGATTGCTAAACTTTTTCATCAATAGATTTTAAAAACGATCTTATCCGAGCTTTCCAAAACGAATAATTAGATCCGTCAAGTAGGGGTGGTTGAACCATAGAATTTCCCTCACGAATTGAATCCATTATCACAAATCAAACAAGATCTCGTTATAAAAGAGTTTTTTTTTTAAATAGAACGACCTGCTCTGATACCAATTGAAAAATCTAGAAATCCGCTAGATATTGATTTGTGATTATGTATCAATTTTAAGCAATAAAACAATCCCAATCAAACAATCAAGACAAATCGACACAACGATTTTAACGTGGAAAAACCACAATTGGAGCACCCCAATTGTGATAAAAAAACCATGGGCAACAGCCACAAAACAATCCACTAAGAAGATATAAAGAAATTACACAAGTATACTCTCAATTACCTAGCGAATCCACGCCCGAATTGAACCAACCCCTATGTGCCTCTTCCAACCCCGTCTTCACCTCGGAATTGTCTTGACGATGAGCCACTCTAGAATCCACCAAAGCTTCAGGCTCGAATTCTTCAGAATCCACCGAAGAACCACTTTCTCTTTTGTGTAGAACAAACAAATAATCCTTTGATGTATACTCTTTAAACCATGAGTTGAATACTTAATCAAAACATCAAAGAAAACTAGCAAAATATCCCCAGATATAAACCCTAGAACCCAAAAAGAAGATCTGGAGAAGTAATCCTAGATTTGGACTGAAACACGTATTTATAGAAAACTGTCCCACGATCTCCGCTCGAGCGTCAAAATGGCCGCTCGAGCGGACCTACGCTCGAGCGCGGAAAGTTCTGCTCAAGCGGGAAAAAACAACATCCAATATTTTTGCAGGCGAACAAACTTCTGAAACCCAGCATTCTCCACTTGAGCAGGGGAATGTCCGCTCGAGCGGACAGGCAGCTCGATCCCCGTCATAATCAACGAAGTGGCAATCTTGAAAGAATTAAACACCACAAACTTCTTTGCAAGGCACGATTCGGGTTGGATTCGTATCTAAAAACTCATAGCCTCACTGAAATACAAAGTGTGAAAACAAATACAACTTAAAGGAGTTTTGTCAAACGGGATTGCCAAGAATAAAAACCTAACAGTTGCAATGGGTTGAGCATTAAATATCAGGTAAACCCATGTGAAGCTTTGGAATGCTTGTTGCATTTTGATATAGTCCTTGTACAAAGGATAAGGAGGGTTACTATATGTTCTACTTTGACCACATGGCTTCTTTAATCCCTGTAGTAATTGATCCCAAAATTATTGAATTGGGCTTTGTATGATATGAGTTGAAAATGGAATTATATATGTACGTATGGTAGAGTTGGTGTTTTGGACTGCACAAACAGATTGGAATGTTTCATCTCCTATAGGCATGTTATTCCCTTTTTTTTTTTTCACCTTCTGTTCTTTTAGTATAATGAAGAAATTATTCATTATCATAGGCTGCACTTAGAGATGCAAAACAAACAAAAGATGGGGTAGATGAGGAAATTGCTTCCCTCCGGTCTGAACTTAAGGTAAAGAATGCTTCCACACAACCATTATTAGTTATATTTTATTTGTTTCTATACTTACTTTAAAGGGTCTTACACTAGTGCTGAACATTGTAAAATTGTATGCTTTGATATTTTACTTGAATTAGAAATGTTATGTACTTGCATTGTTTCCTAGAACCTCATTCTATCATATTTTCTATATATATTAATTGCAGTAGCATATTACATTGCATGAGAAAGTTGTTCTTAAGTGGTGTTGGCTTGTACGTTATTGGGGTTTAGCTACACGGCATGGTAATCAGCATGTTACAGCTCTGTTTTACTTTATTATTTAAAAGCAAAAGTTCATTTTCGTATTCATTTCTTTGTTCATTCATTCATATTTACTCATCCTAAGTAGTTGAGATCAAAGCAAGTGGAGTTCTTGTGTTATGTTATGCTGTGTATTTTAACCCAGATTGTGACTTAATTTACATGATTTAGTCATATATGGATAACCTTTTTATATCTTTAAATCTTATCTCTCAAAACATGCCATAAAAAAGCTTCAAATTTTCTGGACTCTAGGTAGTTGCAAAGTACCCTTCTTTTGTTCAAATTCTCCATGTACTAATACCTGTGAACTTTATGATACTTGGGGTATCAATGATATTCACACTTGGGCATTCCATTTACTCCAACTATCTGCATGTGTCTTTTCATTTTTTTTTTCAATTATCTGAATTAACAAGGTCATGTTGATTCCTGATTGTTTTTTATTTGTTTTAGCTTGATTGATGATTTTTTCTCATAGTTTTTTCCTCACAAATCAGATTTTATTTAATCACAATAGTTCTTTGTTCTTTAGGTATCTATGCAGATATTGCAGTGTCAAAACATGAGTATTGGTCATCTTTAGCACCTCTTCCTTTCGAAGTTGTTGTTTCTGCAGGGCAAAAGGCTAAAGAGGGATGCTAGGATAAAGGTTAATGTCATTGTCTTTTCATTGTAGCAAATATTATGATTCTTATTATTTGTTTGATAAAGACTATATTTTCTTTATTATATCATCTCTTTCAATCACATTTGAAGCCTTTGTATCTACAATTCTGAGCAAGCGATAAGAATCTTGAGAGGAGCAAACTAGTTCAGGACTCGAACGATCTTACTGGAGAAGGAAATATAGAGAGTATGCTTTCAGTTGAAATGGGATTGAAGGAGCTTGCATCATTGAAGGTTTCCTTTTGAAGTATAAGATCAAATTTTGTTTCACTTTCATCCTTTATTCTTAGTGCTCTTCAGTAATTTTGGTTCTTCAACCTAGGCCACTTGCTTTTCAGTTGTGTCTATGATATTATAGTATTTATTTCTTGGAATTGTCGTTATACTTACTCACATGTTCTATGGTTGCTCTTTCCAAGGTTGAGGATGCCATTGTGCTTGCATTGGCACAACAGCGGCGTGCAAATGTTGTTCGACTATCTGGTTCAGGTTTGTCTTATACATGCTGCTGATGTGCTTGGTGGCTGATACCTGCTTTAATTGATTAACTCCCTCGCAGTTTCTGGTTTCTATTTGAAACCACTACTGGTTGCCCAGGTTTTATGAATATAAGTCCTCTCTTAAGTGAGGCACCGAAAAGTCATCATTATTCCATATAGACTTTTGTGTTGCATGGTTCAGATAATTCATGGATTCAGTTGTTCTTGACTGGGGTTGCCCTTTTGTCAGAATTGGTGTCCAAATCAGCAGCCTCTTGTCAGCTCATTTTCATGTTGTGCATAATGTATTTTTATCATTTGAGCATGTTAACCAATCCCAAAACATTGGGATTATGGCTTTATTAACATGAATTCGGGGTTAGAGTCGGATTTCACTCTAGACAAACTAGTTTCTTAAGAAACTTAGAATTCGGGGTGTTAACGCCCCAAAATCACCAAACGGCATTGGAGTAGCACGAAACTTGGTACATACGACCGCCTAGGCACTAGAGACTTGTGGGAGAAGACGAGACTCGAATCGGGTTCCCGGTTTGGGAGTTAGAGCCGGATTTCACTCTAGACAAACTAGTTTCTTAAGAAACTTAGAATTCGAGGTGTTAACCCCCCAAAATACCAAATGGCATCAGAGTAGCATGAAACTTGGCACACATGACCGCCTAGGCATGAGGAGAATACGAGACTCGAATTAGGTTCTCGGTTTAGGAGTTAGAGCCAGATTTCACTCTAGGCAAACTAATTTCTTAAGAAACTTAGAATTCGAGATGTTAACGCCATAAAATCACCAAACGGCGTTGGAGTAACACAAAACTTGGCACACACTACTGCCTAGGCATGAGAGACTTTTGGGAGAAGACAAGACTCGAATCGGGTTCCCGGTTTGGGAGTTAAAGCCAGATTTCACTTTAGACAAATTAGTTTCTTAAGAAACTAGTTTCTTAAAAAACTTAGAATTCGAGGTGTTAATGCACCAAAATCACCAAACGGCGTCGGAGTAGCATGAAAATTGGCACACATGACCGCCTAGGCACGAGAGACTTGTGGGAGAAGATGGGACTCGAATCGAATTCCCGGTTTGGGAGTTAGAGCTGGATTTCACTCTAGACAAACTAGTTTCTTAAGAAACTTAGAATTCGAGGTGTTGACACCCCAAAATCACCAAATGGTGTCGGAGTAGCACGAAACTCGGCACACACGACTACCTAGGCACGAGAGACTTGTGGGAGAAGACGGGACTTGAATTGGATTCTCGGTTTGGGAGTTAGAGCCTGATTTCACTCTAGACAAATTAGTTTTTTAAGAAACTTAGAATTCGAGGTGTTGACGCCCCAAAATCACCAAACGGTGTCGGAGTAGCATGAAACTTGGCACACACGACCGCCTAGGCGCGAGAGGCTTGTGGGAGAAGACGGGATTCAAATCGGGTTCTTGGTTTGGGAGTTAGAGCCGGATTTTACGCTAGGCAAACTAGTTCCTTAAGAAATTTAGAATTTGAGGTGTTGACGCCCCAAAATCACCAAATGACGTCGGATTAGCACAAAACTTGGCACACACGACTACCTAGGCACGAGAGACTTGTGGAAGAAGACGAGACTCGATGCGTTCTCAGTTTGGAAGTTAGAGTCGGATTTCGGTCTAGGCAAAATTATTTACTTAATTATCTTTATAATTGTATAGTAGTTAAATTTTTATATTTTTTGTAATTAACACATTAATACATAATTATATTGTTACTAATTATTTTTATTTTTTGTTTTCAGATATTTCCCGAGTAGGAGTTTGCTTCTTGTGGAATGCATGCCTGTGAAAAATACAGCTAACTTTTGTTTTTGTTACCCATGGAGAATGATGAGGAAAACTTTTAATTTTAGTTTATGTTATTTTGAATTATGAACAACTTTATGTATTTAAACATTATATATGTATTATGAAACATTATGTAGTGGGGTAATTTTGTTGATGTGTAATTATAGATGCAAGAATGTTTTTATTATTTCTATACAGGAATTTTTGTATTATTATGCAATTATTGGTTTATTTTTCAATTGTTTTTCATTTAATACAGGTAATTTTAATATTTTTAATAATTATATTGCAGTTTTTTTTTTTGGTGACGGCACCACACCGTCGCAAAAAAAAAAAAAAAGAAGGTAATTTTAATATTTTTATTAATTTTATTATTATTTTTTTGTTTTTTGGCGACGGCACCACACCATCGCAAAAAATAAAACACAATTCGCAACAGCATTACTTGCGGTCTCAAATAAGAATTTTAGTGACAGTAAAACAGTGCCGTTGCAAAAGGTCTCCCTTTTTTACATATTATAGGTGACAGTAAAATGTCCTCGCAAAAAGTAACAATTGCCGTCGCAAAAAAAATGCTGTCACTAAATTTTTTTTGCAACGCCCTCTATTATGACCTCCCATTTGCCGTCGGTAAAAGTTTTTTGAGACGGCATTGGAAGTATTAGCGACGACGCAAAAACCTGATTTTTTTGTAGTGAATCACTCAAATATAGAATAGGAAACATAAAATTATGCCTTTCTATTTTTTATTTTTTTTTTGAAGTAAATATTTTTAAAATTTGAAATTATATAAGACTAAAGTTATATTTTGAATTTCCTTTAAAAGTTTTTAACTTTCAAATTAGATGGCTAAATTTTATATTTGACATTTTATTGTAAGATTTTTAATTTTCAAAATTATAGATATTGTTAGATGGACTAATTTCTAAGCCATGTGTATTTACTAAAATGTAAAAATTAAAAAAGTTAAAAAAATAGATTAATGTTTTAGAGCTAGTAAAGTATTCTAGATGAAAAATCCTTATAGTTTTCTATCCCACAACAATGCAATGTTGTAAGAATCAGTTCAAATCAGTAATAGCATGGGAATATATACAAGGCAAAACAAAGTCAACAATAATAAAAAAAAAAGATTAATTTAAATTTAATTTCTAATCCAAATAGATTAAACAAAAGAAAAAACGTAAATAGGTTTACTGATTGCATGAAGCCTTGCAACCTCGAGTTTACTTTTTTTGGTGCATTGGTTTTAATAAAAAAAAGAAAAAGAAAAAGAAAAAAAAGGAATAAATAAAGAAATAATCAAAATGGATGTAGCATAGGAAGAGGGAAAGCGAGAGAGAATACTTACGACTTGGTGAATGAGTATTTGAAAAGATAATTGGATTAACCGACAAAAACACATATCAGTCACCTTTGCACACAAACTCCAAAGCCATTTTGTAATAACCCGACCCTCTCATATGCTATAATTCCCTCATTATATGTGTGATTATATGTGTGTTTATGTGTTTGACGTGAACTTCCATGCTTCAATGTGCGAATTACATATTTATCAATTGTATCTGTCGGTTATAAAAAAAATCTCTTGAAATTGCAACATTTGGACTGAAAATTGAAGTCCTTAGAGGCGCGATAAACCAAAAATTGACTTTACAGTTATGATGAACATGATTTTTAGAACATAATATGAAGTTTTATAAAATTTGATTTGTAATGAACTAAATTGATTTATTTGGGCTCAACCCTTAGTTAAGTTTAAACTTAGACTTAAGATGCTAAACCATGTTGGATATAATGTATATAATTAAGCCTTATGATACTTAGACTCAACAAAAAAAACACCAAAAGTATTTCCTAGAGAAAAGAGAGAGAAGAAGAGAAAAGAGAGAAGAAGAAGAAGAAGAAGAAGAGAGCTCAACTGAAAGCTTGAATATTTGAGAAATTGGAAGGAGATTCAACGAATACAACTCAAGGTCAGTGGAAATCAACTAAAATACCTTACATTTTCTCCAATTAATTAGAATCAAGACCTAAATGAAGCTTTGACACTCCTAAGAGCTAGGGTTTTGAGTTATGAACTTGGTTGAGCAAACCTCATGCAAATGAACATGAAATCCTTATATTTGTTTCATTTATGAGTTGATTCCTTTATTTGGAGTTAGATTTGAGTTAGATTGTGAGAAATTGTTAGTTAAGCTTGAGCCTTTGCATGCTTGAACTCATGTAAGCATATATATATATATATATATATATATATATATCATGAAAAGATGAAGGAAATTAAGGAATCATGGAAATTGGAGTTCTATGTGTTAACTTAAAGGAAGATCTTTAAGTTTGAACTTGTATTTCATGTTTAATATGTTCACATATTATGTTTTTGAAGTGAATTTGCTTGAATTGAGCCTTAGAAACACTTTTGGAAAGCTTGAAATTGTTGAATTTTCGGACTGCTCAAACAGAGCTCAGGACCGCACGTGTGGGGCTCACGGCTGCAAGTGCGGGATGCATAGACGCACTTGTAGGGCTCACAGTCGCACGTGCGGAAAACAGGGGAAGCAAGTCAAGCAATTTGAAATAAAAGCACGTACGTGGCTACAAGTGCGGCACACCTCTCCGTACGTGCAGTGAAGACGTTCCACACGTGCAGGGATTGTGGGAAAATTCTATCAATTTCTGTTACCCTCTTTGACCTTCTGAATCTATTAATGTGTACATTTAAGCCCTCCGCAATGTTTAAGACAAATAAGAATTGAACAAATCGGACAAATGCTTGAAGGGAAAAAGTTAAGAAAAGAATGCATTGATTATCAATTTATATATGTAATGTGTAGGTCATTCGCTGGAAGGGACCATTGTGCGACCAAATCACTGTGAGTAATAGTAGTGTAATGATATGTCTTATTTATGTAATTTTGCTTCTGATTTATATATCTTGATCGTGAGTGGCATACTGTGGCTTGCTTTTTGTGCTCCTTTCGGATACGGTTAGCCCTACAGTTCGGACTTCCGTGATTCTGAATCTGATTTCACAAGTGCAAATAGATAAACACAAATGAGTCCAAATCTAGCAATTCTTTTGAAAAATCGATTTTGAATCAAAATGCAAAAAATGGATTATTTTGTCAGATTTCAGAGTCGCCACTTAAATATTTTTGAAAAATTTAGAAAATCCATGACTCATACCAATGGCCACGTGTCCGTCATCACCAAAGTGTCTCGGATCGGGAACTTAGGTACGAGAGGGGAAGGTTATGAATTGAGCACCCCACTCGCCTGATCAAAGATCGGCCTCTATTAATCACGATGTGATTTTTATTTACATTATATGCTCTTGTTTCGATTTTTATTACTAAATTTTACTAAGTGATGCACGCAAGTATAGACAAATTCGCAAAATCTGGAATGCTTTGATTTCATGTTTGTTTTGAAAAAGTGTTTTGCATACATGTCACTTAAAAAAGTGAGCTAGTATTGACATTAATCAAATTATTCCAACTTAAGTAAAAGGCTTTCATCCACTGGCATTCAAAGAGGTATATCACTTAAGCACTTAGCTTCATGGAAAACATGCTTGATATGGTAACAAGCACACACAATGCAACATGCTGAAGCGATAAGTGCTCACCTAGTACTCCAAGGCAAGTCAAATAGAGCAAAATAATTAGAAAACATACATGCTCCTAAATAATGCAATATGACTAATATGACACATACAATCATGCAAATAACAAGTTCGGCTACTAGCATGGCATTTGATTCAATTCAAGACATGGGATAAAGAATGTATTCAAGCAAAGAATTTTGATTTTGACATTGCTTATTATGATGAGTTGAACCCTTATGTATGCAAAACGAGTGAATGCAAGTCATGGAAAAATGCAAAGGAAACATAATGCTCTATGCTACCATTGTAAGTGGGTAAACAAAAGGGAGAAATAAATGAGAGTTGGAAGACATACACCACATTATTACATATTTTTCTGTCGTGCAGGAGGGTCCGAATGTCCGAGTGTCCGAATTAAACTAGCTATTACAATACTGAATGAATAATGAATAGCTAACTAACTATTTAATTTATTACAACAACGATATTACAACAATTACAACAATTACAGCAATAAGAATTCACAAAGATCGCATGCACGCTGATGAAGACAGTGTTCAGAAACTGCTTTGTCTGCCCAGACTACTTTGTTTCACTTTTAGCCACTGCTCTCTATTTCTACCAAAAATGCTCTGCTTACCAAACATTGGAGCCCGCCCGGCCCCCAACGAGGCCCGACCGGGTCCAAACAAGGCCGGTTGTGCCCTAATTTCATATAAAAACCTATTTTTGTGCTCTGAGGTGAAAACAATGTAGACAGAGCAGCTTTAAGCCTTGTTTGTCCTTTCTTCTCTTCTTTGTCATGTGGAACTTCAAGAGAAGAACAGATTCGGTTCCAAAATCATCAACAAGCACATTGATGGCTTGATGAGTTCGAACACGATTTGGACAAAAATTAATAAATGCAATGAAAAACGACCACCACTCCCTCCTCTCACGAATGTTCAAAGAGGGAAGTAGATATGCCTTAAGATTCATCAAGACACCATGAATTGATATGTGATGACTCTTGACGCGATGAATTCGACATAACGTCCGGCCGAATCCAACCCATTTTATTCATCTTCCTTATGTCGGTTGAATTGCTTTTAAGCCAATTTTATTAATCCTTTTTTATTTATCTTTCCATTACTTAATCACTTTGTCCAATAATCAGAGTTACGTCCATAAAAAGGAGAAAAACGTCAAACGAGAAGTTGTTTTTGACATTAGAGAGACATAATGCCTTGATAATGAACCTCCGAAGAGATTAAACCATTTAGCATTATTGGTGTCTTTCTCGTGTGTAAACAACACTCGGTTGAAACAACTCTGAAAGAAAAGGAAAAGCAAGAAAGGAAGGAGGTTGCAGAAATGAGTACGCAAAAACAACCGAAGCCATGAGTACTTATCACAGAACAAGCAAAGTATTCAAAGTATGAACTAATTAAATGAATGAAAATAACCCTAAATAGCCCCTAAAGTACCCAAAAAAAAATAGTAGCTAAAAGTGTATTAAAGAGCACAAAAAGATAGGTAAAAGCAAGAAGACACTAAACTAGTAAACAAAAACAAATAGAGGTGGCTAACCCCTCCACTTTTGAGACTTCAAACCATGTTTTTTTAGCCCTTTTTAAACTCTGAAAAACAGTTTAAAAGTCAAAGAAAGGAGTGTAAAAACAAGGGTGTGAACTATGAAGTAAGGTGCAAGAAAGGGTATTAATCTTTTTTACCTTTGGTAGCTATTCAAACCCAAGTTTCAACATTTGAAATGGATCCAAAACAACACAATAACACAAGAAATAGATAGAGATAGATTGAAATGAAAGCAAAAAACAAATGTGACAAGCTTATACCTCTTGAAGAGAACAAGCTTTGTTTGCAAATTAAACTCAATCTTAGCACACTCTCAAGGTTGAATTATGATTTTCAAGGCTCAACCAAGACTCCAAGGTTAAGGTTTGAGGGTGTGTCTGGTTTATAGATATAGCTCAAGGATGGTAAGCTTGCTTAAAGATGGTTTGGCAAGGAAGAATGAGCTCTCAAGTGAGTGTATAAGCTCTTTGAAAATTTTTTAACCCTCACAACAGAGATATGACCTCCTATTTATAAAATTTAAGCAAAATAGGTCAAAAATATCTTCAAAAATAGACAGCTGGCGGGTTCCCACCCAAAACAGTGTTTATCGCCCACAGGGCACGGCCGACCCCAAATGGCCACGACTGACCCTCAATGAGCACGGCCGAGCGCCAATGTGTTCCTCTATTCCTCTGTTTTAGGCTCCATGTAGGGTGGCACAATGTATAAAAAGAGACCTTGGAAGTAAGAATAAGGTAAATATGAAAGTTTTGGGATTGTTTTAGAGCCCAACCTTGGATTCCTTCGTTGAGAATTTGAATCATACACAATGTAACTTTCATCATCAAGTGCCTAGGACAAAGCGCCCGAGTCTTGCGGGCAGTCAAAAATGGGATGTCTATAGTTGCCCCTCTTTGACAGAGCTCAAAGTCGTGAAACGACGTGAGTGAATGTCAAAGTCCGAAGACGACCCATTTTGACAAGGCCGAAAGACTTGGGCAAGGAAATCAAGACATAAATGCAATGGTTGAACTCGAAAGTTGCCTACGTATCCCTTTGCAAGGAATCAAACCAGCGTAGTTCAAAGGTAGGATGCAAATGATACACAATGCAACAAAATAATGCAAATGATATACAATGTAAGCAATCTAAGCCACAAGTAATGCTTACCACACAAATATCATAAAGGAATGTGGATGCAAATCAAACTACGTTTTATATAAAAAAAGAAGTGGGCATGAGCCAAATGATGCCTAACACAAGCTAAATGCCTACATCCTCAATACTGGCCTTAGCACAACATGGATGCTTACACATAACAGAACTATGTTTTAACATGAAAGGGGTGTGAGCACATGCAAAACTATGTTTTTTGTAAAAAAAGAAAGAGTAAAAGTAATTAGGTGGTATGATATAAGTGAGGAATGATCTGCTAAGGAAAGATAATGATCCTAAATGCTGAATGCAATAAGACCAAGTACAATGCAATGGATGCAATGGATGAAGTGAATAAGGGTGTAGGCCGAACCACGTCTTACCTAGAAAAGGCATGGACACAAAACTGACCACGTCTAACACAAAAAAGGTGCCGAATGCAATGAGGGAAAGGTATAAGCCCATGCCAGACTAAGCTTAACATGGAAAGGATGCAGGTAATAAAAAGGTATGATACAATGGATAATATAGTAGATGAATAGGGTGACATACTCTAATCACGCTGGAATCGTGAGAGGAGGAAAAACAAATCCTAAACACGTTGAAATCGTGTGAGGAAGAGAACACTCACACCATGTTGAAATCGTAAGAAGAGGTCTTACCGCTCAGGGTCGCGTTCCTACATGCCTTGCGATAAATTCCAAACACGTTGAAATCATGTGAGAAAAGGAACACTCAAACCACGCTGAAATCGTGAGAAGAAGTCCTAAGAAAACTGCTCAGGGTTGCATTCCTGCACGCCTTGAGATAAAAAAAACCACGTCAGAACACTCTAACAACATTGAAATTGTGAGAAGAGGTCTTCAGAAAACCGCTCAGGGTCGCGTTCCTACACGCCCTGAGATAAATTCCAAACACAATGAAATCGTGTGAGGAAAGGAACACTCAAACCACGCTAAAATCGTGAGAAGAGGTCCTGAGAAAACTGTGAAACCCCGTATTTTTATATAATAAAAAAATAATATATATATATATATATATATTTAATTTTCTTAAGTAATTATTCACAATATTTTGAATTTAACAGTCTGTATATTTTTATACTGAAAATTTATTCAAAATAAAATAAAATAAAATATTTTTGACTTTATTACTCAATATTAATTTCTGAACCATATGATATTTTTATTATATTTTTCTTTATATTTTTTGCAATCAAATTACACTGGAACGTAATATTTTCTGTACTAAAAAAAAACCATGGGTTTGCTCTCCATGTTTTCTTACCTTCCGCATGCATCCCTCTCTCGGTTATCATTACCAAAACAAAACGTGGTGGACATGCTGATGCCATACCACCAGGTGTTCAATTTCATTTTCTTTTATTTAAATTTCTTTTCATTTTCTTTTATTTTCTTTTACTCTTCCTTATTTTGCTTCTCTTCCAATTTCATATCTCTCTCTTTATCCGTTTCATCTCTCTCTCTCTCTCTCTCTCTCTCTCTCTCCCTCCACCTCTCATTCTCAAAACTATCTTTCTCCTTCTTTATCTATGTTTTTTCCTCCTCCTCCCGACCTCCACGGCCACGGCCACGGCCTTAATCCATACTATCACCAACCTGCAAACTTCTCCACCACCGGCACACCGTCGGACCACCACCACCACCATCACCTAATTCCATTATCATCTAGAACCACCATTCACAACGTGTTGTAGGTGAAGAAAGAGAAGAAAAAGAATGAAGATGGAGGAGAAAGAAACAAAGTTAGAAAAGTTTTTTTTGAATTTCAAAAGTTGGTTTTCGACTTACTTTCGGCATGCCAAAACCATCCATTCTGGGAAGAAGTAAGAAAACTAGGTC
Organism: Camellia japonica; assembly: GCA_030407325.1. Taxonomy (NCBI): domain Eukaryota; kingdom Viridiplantae; phylum Streptophyta; class Magnoliopsida; order Ericales; family Theaceae; genus Camellia; species Camellia japonica. Next base: position 71,408,384 of record JAPPVO010000003.1, on the reverse strand, counting down.
ATGTAAGATGAAGTACGAAGTAAGTTGAAGAGATTGGCGAAAGAATGAAGTAAAACCGTTAAGAATTAAGAAAATTATGGAGTCCGAAAGATGGTTCGAAGAAATGTCCAAGACGGTAGGGAAAAAATCTAATTTTTCGTCAAATTTTAGAGATCCGATGGCATGCAAAAAGAGACGAAACGAGGCGTGTGAGTAGTGAACCAAAAACTAGGCCGAGAGGTAAATCCAATGACAAAAAACTAAAATAAAACGGAGTTACGATGAAGAAGATACAAGTATTTGGACTGGTGGCATTGAAACTAAATTTCTAGGTCTTTCTGTCATGCATGCTGCGGCTGTTGGAGAAGATGAACTGAATTTTTATCCAGCGTTTCTCAGCTCATGGTGCTACGGTGCATCCTAGTACATTTGGGTTAATCGAGTGGTCCTATGCCTTTGGGGATGACCACCCTTAGGTTTTTCGATGTGTAGAATTCATTTTTGGGGTTAGATCTTGCAAATTCTGACAATTAAAAGTTCTAAGAGAATCTAATGGAAGATCAACGGTGAGATCGCGTTCGATTAATGTGAAATTTCAACAAGACGGTCATATCTTACGATTAGAATCATAAATCAAATTCGGACGATAAATCGTTAGCAACCTAACATTGTAAAAAAACTCTCTCAACCCTCTCATTCTTTTTAATTATTAAAATTTTCATATGTTATAAATAGCTGAAAATTTAGATGAAATATTGTTTATAGTTGTATGTAAATTTGTGATTTGTATGTTAAATATTTGAAGGTTATTTTTTATTAGTAGTCTTAAAAATCATGATATAATTTTGGAATTAGACTAGCATGTGTAGTTTGTGCCATTAAAGAGATGATTAAAGATTTTTATTTGGTTTGATTATATAACTCTTCAATCTGCCAGAAACTTGTACGAATTGTTAGACATTTTATGCTCAAAATTTTGAGATGATTTCTTCTACAAAGTTGTTGAGAATGATGTCTAGTTAATCCAGGAATTTTTGCAACAATTATTAAGCTTTGTATGAATTTATATAAATTTTTAATTAAATCTGAAACTGTAAGACAGATTTTACTATATGTTTGAAAATTTATTAAAAATTCTATGTTAAGCCAAATCTGGTAATTTCTAACTAAAATATGAAATTTGAGTAGTCTAGTTTCATAATAAATTTTTAGATTATGGAATTGATTTATAAATTTAAGTATGGAATTAATTTAAGAAAATGTGATAAATCCGTGTCATAAAATTTCTGAGAATTTTACAGAATTATTTATAACTTATTTTTGGGAAATTATTTCTGAAAATGACCTAAACATATTTATTGAATATTCTGTACATTTTCACAAATTTTAGAACTATATAAATAATTTATTTATAATTTTTATTACCTAATGTATAACCTGAAAATTTCTAGACAGGTTTAAGATCATCACTTCAATTATTTATTTGGATAAAAATCAATTATTGTGTTGGTCTAATTCATCAAATATTGTAAATTAGTAATCCATGTATGGATGTATTGTGGTTTATTTAATATTGTGGTAGTCTAATATTGTAAATTAAAAATCCATGCATGTGTGTGACTATGGTTTATTTTCTTTGTATCTAAATTATTATTTCATACCATGGTTTAAATAAATTGTTTACTTAAATTCTGTACATTTATTTATTATTGTGTGACATGTTTAATATTTTATGTTGGGAATTTTAATGAGTTGGTATAACATTATTTGTGATTAAAAATTGGAATTATTTGTGATTAATATCAAAATTAACTAAAATGATTAACGGCATATACAAAGTTAACAATTGACGGTTAATACTAGTTGTTCAGGGTGAGTCTTGGTTTTAAAGAGTGTACGAAATTAAGGGTTGACGGTTAATACCGGTTGTTCAAGGTGAGTCATGTTTTTAAAGAGTGTATGAAATCAAGGGTTGACGGTTAATACCGGTTGTTCAGGGTGAGCCTTGGTTTTGAGAATTCTCATGTAAATTGTGTCGCGAAACCCTAAGATGGCACGGGACTTATTTGAACCATTTTCGATATTCGGTTTTGGAATAAGGGTGGATGTGCAGGTGGCACACAGGGAGGTTACGTACCCCTAGCAGGCCGTTTCCTTGGGGCAGACCACGGATGCCACTACTTGGGTATATAACTCCGGACGTGGGCATCCTTGGTAGTTACGGTTGATAACACTTGAATATTTGACCAAGGAAGGGTTTCAAATTAATCGTTGTCATGCTTAGCGGTCGGTAAGTTAAATCTCTTTGGTGAGATTTCAAGTGTCACCTAATTTATTAAAATTATTGAAATTATTTTAATGGTTGTAATTTATGTTTAGAATTATATTGTTATCTCATGTTTATAATCTCATTATTTTTCTCTTAAAAAGAATGGTAGGTTGGTTGTGTTTTCTTACTGTGTTGCAAAACTCATGGCATATATTTTTGTTGCCCTGGCGTTTTATGCCAGGTTTTGGCAAGGAAATAATTGAAGCTGAAATGGAGTTGACGCTAACGTAGAGCCTTCGCTGACTTGAAACCCCGATTAGAGCTGAATAAATTATATTATTTTATATAATAGCTATTAAGGACTTTATAATTTCATTTGATGTTGTATTTTGATAATTTTAAGTTTTTATCTATTGTTGTTTGAACATTTGGTTATGTACGAGAGTTGGATTGCCCTATTAAGATGTCAATCTTTTGGTTTATTAAGTCATTTTGTTTATTTAATTTCCCTTGATATTCCAAAATTTTGGGGCGTCACAAAAATCGCTCAAGGTCGCATTCCTGCACGCCCTAAGATAAAAAAAACCACTTGAGAACACTCTAACCACACTGAAATTATGAGAAGAAGTCCTGAGAAAACCGCTCAGGGTCGCGTTCCTACACGTCTTGAGATAATTTCCAAACACACTAAAATCGTGTGAGGAAAAGAGCACTCAAATTACGCTGAAATCGTGAGAAGAGGTCCTGAGAAAATCGCTCAGGGTCACATTCCTGTACGCCCTGAGATAAATTCCAAACATACTGAAATCGTGTGAAGAATGGAACAATCAAACCACGCTAAAATCGTGAGAAGAGGTCCTGAGATGATGCAATAGATACAAAGAGTATGATGAGATTATGTGATAGATGCACAGAGTATGATTGTATGATATATGCACGATGCGGTATGTGTGACAAGCAATGTAATGGATAATGTTTAGAAAATGGAGTAAACCAGCAAAGTGGTGCTTTTGAAAGCACCTCATAGGGCGAGTGGCGATGAACCGCTCTACTCTGACGGGGATCTCCCCTTTGTGTTTTTCGAAATCTTACCTTTAATTCATAGTTCAAAGGTCCTCAAATACTAACAAAGGGTAACATCTGCATGTAGAAGCCATGGATGCCACTTTTCTTCCTGATCATATTCATAACTTTCCCTATTCTCCAGCAGGATGACAGGCTAGATTGGTTAAGTATCTAGAATTAAGGCGCATACACGCTGCCTCAACCTATGGGCCTACCATACAGATTTCAAGCCGAGGATACACACTTGGGTATTTAAACCATACCTTAGTCTTAGAAAATCCAAACCTTTGTGTTCTAGGCATCGTCATTCGAACTCTAGTTTCCACCATTGCAAACATAGCCAAGACGGCTTTGGTGGGGAATGGTGCTCAGGGAGAGCACTTTGATTGCCATTCTGACTTGAAGCAAGCTTGAGCTTGAGGTCGAGGTGCACTCACACTTCGGAGAAATGATAAGGCTTGAAAAAGTGCCTCCGGAATGTAATCCCGGAAATTGCTAAAGTTGAAACAAACTCAGATGCTCCAATTTTTCCTCTTTTCTTTTGCTTTGTAGTCCAGAACCTATGTAGCTTTAGATAGGTCCTCGTTCTATTGCTCTCTCTTTTGATCTGGCTTGGACCCTACAGTTTATGAATAAAAGAATTCTATTTTGCACATAATGTCACGGCACTTTGAGCACAAAATAATTTATTTTTGAAATTGAAACCAAGAATGAATTCTTAACCTGGTATTAAGGCTACGACTCACCACAGTACACCACGACTAAACAAAGGAAAATCAAAGTAAAAACAACCTAAACACGTTTATTTACACCTACCGAAATCCAAAACGACTCAAAACAAGACTCAAAACAAAAACCATAAACACAACACTTGGATGTTTGCCACCGGTGAGAGACCTCAAAATTCACGGGGAGCCTGTTTCTCCAGGTATTGTTTCCTACCATTTCTCATTTTTGATTCTCACATCACTTTGGCACTTAATCTCTATTTTGTCTGAAAAAACCCTTTCCTTATTTTTTCTCTCAGCGCTCATCTCTCTATTCTTTAATCTCTCTTATTTTTTATCCCTTCCCAAGGGTGGTTAATGGATAAGCAGAAAATTGTAGACCCTTGCCCCTAGTACTCTGCTAGATTCTTTTTTTTTTTGCTCACAACTAGTGAGTTTTCCCACAGAGGGGTTATGATGCGACTGGATGTGCAGCAGATCTGCAACTGACATTGCTTGACAATGCCCTTAGCTTAACTTGACTGAGATGAGCTACAACATGTCTCACCAGCCGGGTATATAGTTGATTGGCCTCACACACTATGTGTTCTATTTCCTCTTCCGGTTCAGACACCAGTTTAGATATGATTAGACCTGTCCAGATAAGGGGGTGGAATACCCTGCTCCATTTCTAGTTCGCGCTTCATACTTGGCTCGATACCTCACTGCTTGGAGGACAAGAAAGCCTTTTGACCCATGCTGTTAGCTTCAGTTGTGCCCTTTCTAGCAAGTGTGCTAACAACAGGGAAAAGGCAAAAAACCTGATTCAACCGTGCCCCTAGTTCATCACTTTGACCATATATTTGTTTTGCTTTTGGCCCTCTGCTAAAACAATTTTGACCAATATAAGAGTTTAAATTAACATGCTTGTTCGACTTTCTGTTTTGAAATCATGTAAGTTAGGCTGTAAGCACTGAATTTTTTTCTTTTTTTGGTCCAAGAAATGGTCCAGTGTTGGAAAAATGGAATAATTTCCAAGAAAATTAGTCAACTTCACTAAAAACCCTCAAAGCTGTTTTTGCAAATGGCCACTATCCGACCAACGTGGAATTAACTCTTGAGATGCACAACCTAAAATCCGAACTTGATTTGTCTTGCAGTTAAATCCTTTATCGGAACAGGACAACTGAATTTGAACTAAGACGAGCCAATTGGACGTGGATATAATAGCCAAGTTTGAATAAAGATAAGCCAATCAACATACATGACACAAGCAGGCTAAAAATGGTTTGGGGCTGAACTTCAGGACGAAGTTGCCTACGTATCCCAAAGATAGGAATCAGGCCTTACATAGTTTCGAGGTTAAGGTGCACTTGAGTATTAACTCTCTCCTTTTACGCTCTAACTTTTGCCAAGGCCGCCCTTTCAGGTTTTCAACCTTGCGAGCCCTATTTTTTTCCTTTCCTTTTCTTTCTTCTTTTTTTTCTTTTCTTTTTTCTTTGTTTCCATTTTTTCATTTTTGTTCTTTTTCTTTTTTTCCTCGCTCTAACTTATCCATGTTGATTGATTGTGAGATCTCTAGGCCATCTAAATCCACAAGAAAGGTTGTTGTTCCTGACCAAATAGTCTTGATGATGTAAGAGCCCATCCAATTGGGTCTGAATTTGCCCCTAATGTTGTGGATAGGAACTCGATTGTCCTTCAGCATAAATTTTCTTCTCTCCAATTATGGTATTTGGCTTTCTCATATCTGACCTTTTTTGCCCCTAGTTCAAGGGCTACTTCTCATCTAGCTATGCAAGCTTCCTTTAATCACATCTGACCTTCTTGCCTCTAGTTTAAGGGTTGCTTCCAATTTGACCATGCAAACCTTATATTTTGGTTGATCATTGATCATTCTGAATCAAGGTTCATGGTTTGAAAGCAAAAGGGTCGAGTCTCGAGGCCGAGAGTGATCCTATGTTGTACGTCTCAAGATCAATTCCAAGCATGTCTTCATGGGACTACGCAAAAATGTTTTTGAAATCTTTTAATAAAGCAACCAGTCACTCGTGCTCTCCTGAAGACAATGTAGAAGCAATCTGGATCAAGTCAGGATCTTTCTCAGTACTCACATTAACAGACATGATCTCATTCATTAAAGGCTTAGCAGGCCTCTATTCCTCTCAGTTGATCAAATTTTTGCAAATCCCGAGGAATTCCTTCCTCTTTGTTTTCATCAAAGTTTTGGAAACAATTTTGAAAAACTTTGGTCAATGCAATGATTTAAAGGTACAGAGAAGTAAGTGAAAATTACTGTCATTTCATTCAGAATTTCTGGCTCAACTGGCTTAATGATAGAAACAGACTCAAAAGAAAGAGTGTAAAAGACAAACACAAAACAAGAAAGTGATATCCGAGTTAACACCCCCGAAATCACCAAAACAAGACTGACTCAACACCCAGTTCAGAAAGTAAAATAAACAACATTTTCAATATTACTAAAACCAGTGTATGCCATGCACTATGCCCGGAGTAAAATGAGCGCCATCAGCAGGTGGTTCATTCCCGATCAAAGAACTAGCCACATTATCTCCCAAGTTCATTGATCTAGTGCCGATAGACTTCATAAGACCTGGTGGAGCGATGACCTTATTGTCAATCAAATCTTGAACTGTGTGGCGAAGGCGAAAACAACGGTCAGTGTCATGGCTAGTTTGTTAATGGAAAACGCGGTACTTTGCAACATTATGCTTAGCTGGAAGGGGATCAGGGAGAGGCCGAGGGTCAAGGGGTTTGAGATGGCCTTGTCCTATGAGGATTTGGAGAGCTTTGGACAAGGTCATATAAAGGGGATTGAAGGTGCGACTACTAGTCCTGGAAGGATTGACAAAGGGGTCAGCAGGTGTTGACTAGGTTTGATGATCTCTTTCGAGTGTAGTTTTGGAGCTGCAATGGGTGTTTCGGTATGGTATCCCTTTTCATGGCTTGCCCCTTGATTCAAAATGCTCCCAACCTGAGTGACAAAAGTGTCATCCACAGTCTTTGCAACAACTGCAAGCACTTGCTGCTTGTTCAGCCCTTTGACCTTCAAAGCCTCAATAGCCCACTGAAGATGTTCATAGGGATCAATGCTTACCCTGACCTTGTTCTTGCCACTTGTTTCAGCTTTGCCAAAAGATTGGGTGGTTATATCGAAGTGAGGCCCATTCATTGTTAACATGTTATTACCCAGACTTGAGATAGCCCTTTCCAACTGCAACTCGTCCCAAGATTGGGGAGTTTTTTGACATGAAATTCCCGGCGTGTGATACGGTCAATAATGGAACCAAGATCCCAAAGGCTAAATCTACCACAATTCTCTGAAGATCCTGAATCATGCTCAATAGCTCAGAAGTAGTGGGCTCGACCATTGGTGCACGCAGTGTATTTGATAGGGTTCGAGATGATTAGGGTTCAAGTGCGTCCATTATACACAAGTTCGTGCTTTCTGGAATGAACACCTCAGGCTTGGGTAAATGGGCTGGGATGATGTATATGCTAGGGTTGTAGGTGGATGGCAGTGTATGGATTAGATTGATGCATGGAGGTAAAGGGTTAGTGTTAGCCTAAGGTCTTTTTGGTGAAGCTATGATCTCGTCGTCAATAAGATCTTGAATCTTATGACGGAGGTGGATGCAACGGTTTGTATCATGACCATGCTGTTGATGATAAACACAGTGTTTAGCAGGGTCATACTTTGGTAGAAGAGGATTTGGGAGGGGTCAGGTTTCTAGGAGCTCTAGGTGACCTTTTTCTAACAGCGTTTTCAAGGCTTGAGAGAGAGCCACGTAAAGAGGATGGAAATTTCGAGCTTGGGGTCAAGTTGAAGTGGTTGGTTTTAGGCTATTATCAGCAAAAGGTTTGATAGGATTGGTGACAGTATTTACTTCTGAGCATTTCGCAACTATGTTACCACTAGTAGCAGCATTGGAACTGCGAACAACATTCTTCCTCAAAGGCTCATTACCTTCCACAATGATCCCTTTTTTGATAGCATCCTCGATTTGAGCCTCAATTTTATAGAGGTTCTTAAAGTTGAATAGTGGGAGGACAACCATTTTCTATAATAACCTTTCGTGCAGATTTCTAACAATTATACGAACTTGCTCTTTCTCTGGAGGCCCGTTTGCCATCATAGCCACCTTTGTCCTCCATCAAGTAACAAACTCTGAGAAGCCCTCATTCGGTTCCTGGCGTGTTACCTCAAGATCGCGAGTTGTGACCTCGATATGTGTGTTGTAGGAATATTGGGCAACAAAGGATTCAGCCAACTCCTGCCAGCTCTGTTTCACAGAGTCCTCCAATTTAGCATACCAGATGGCAGCTATTCCAGACATGGTTCACCCGAATAGTGACAACTTCTGCACTCAAGTCAAACCCATTGGTCACAGGATATCAGAAAACAAGCGCAGATGCACAATTGGATCTCCAAAGCTATCGAAGCGGTCAATATGCGACATCTTGAACTGCTCCAACAAAATAACGGTGGATTCAGTATATCCGTCCTCAATACCTGGAATGGAGCTAACCCCCTGCGCTTTCTTGAATAGTTTTTCAAGTTTGTTGACTTTGAGCAGGGTCGGGTCAAACTCAAACTCAAACTCAAAAGGTGTCTTGGCTGGAGCTCTAGACATTTGAATCGGACTGGATTTGTCTGGACTGGAGGGATAGGTACACTCGGTGGATCCTGAGCTGTATTGGCAGTGATGTTTGGCATAGGAGTAGCTATGTTAGGTGCATGAGAAACAGAAGTCGCAGTCGGCTGTTGTTGTTGTTGTTGTTGCAACCTATTAATGACCTCAGTTTGTCGGGTCATATCCTGTTGGAGCGAATCTACTGTTTGCTGAAGACGGATCAGTAAATCCTCTATATTGGTCTGAGGCTGAGCCATGATAGGAGTAGATGCCTGGGATGTGCTAAACAAAGGTGATTTAACTGGTGAATGTCAGAATAGTGGAACTGGTAAACCCTGTCTGGCCCTCCTTCGTCTTGCCACTGGCGAAAGCGAAGCAAACACTGGCTGCCTCTGAACTAAATTTTCGACCTAACAAAGTCTATCGACACGAGTCCAGAGTACCTAGGGGATATCAAAGCCTTCTAAAGCTATGGTTCCAGGACTACGTTGCAAAAGAGAAAACAGATAGCACCTCAGCCCAATATCACTAGAACAAATATGATCACAGCTGAGTGACTGTACTCCCCGCTTAATTCTGCCCCAAAACAGATACCAATTGTATCACTGATATGAACATTCCTGTACAATTCATTGTAAAGCACATACCGGTTAAAGAGAGCCAAAGCACCCCAATAAGGGGGTAGGGTTACCATGTCCTAGTTTTGGCATGAACTAGGGTTTCACTACTTCAAGCAAGTAGCTTTCATAAAATCCTATATATGGGTGAGCATCATGTCCTATGTTGGAACAGTCACTATGGCTTACTACATACAGTTAGACCACATGGTCAAAGAGGGGTACCTCAGCAAGACTACCTAATATACCTCTCACACCTAACACCGAGAAGTGAAAGGAGAATCAAGCGGTACAACGGTAGTTCAGATCCAAGTGTTGTGTTTCCAACATGGCAGAGCCCATGACCGGTCAGCCTTTTGGCAAGCGTTTTAGGCAAGCCTCTGGCAAACCGTCCAAGAATAGCAAATGAAAAACATAGTGACTTATAGTAACAATGCAAATGCAAATTCAAATGCAAAGAACATATTTATGTAGATAAAATTTAACATCATGAAACTCAAGTCAAGTTCTCTAAATTCCCTAGCAGAGTCACCAGAAACTGTAGTTTGCTTTTCGTACTCCTTTTGGATACGATTAGCCCTACAATTTGGACTCCCGTGGTTCTGAATCTGACTTTAAAAGTACAATGTGAAATAGATAAACACAAATGAGTCCAAATCCTACAATTCTTTTGGAAAATCGATTTTGAATCAAAATGCCAAAAATGGACTGCTTTGCCAGATTTCAGAGTCGCCACTTAAATATTTTTGAAAAATTTAGGAAGCCCATGACTCATGCCAAAGGCCACGTGTCCGTCATCACCAAAGTGTCTCGGCTCGAGAACTAGGTACGAGAAGGGAAGGTCATGAATTGAGCACCTCACTCGCCCGATCAAAGATCGGCCTCTACTAATCATGATGTGATTTTTATTTACATTATATGTTCTTGTTTTGATTTTTATTGCTAAATTTTACTAAGTGATGCACACAAGTATAAACCAATTCGCTAAATTTGGAATGCTTTGATTTCATGTTTGTTTTAAAAAAGTGTTTTGCATACATGTCACTTAAAAAGGCGAGCTTGTATTGACATTAATCAAATTATTCCAACTTAAGTAAAAGGCTTTCATCCACCGGCATTCAAACAGGTATATCACTTAAGCACTTAGGGTGTGTTTGTTTGGACAGGCAGGATAAGGGGTGATTGTAATCTATCGGACTGTTTGTCTTGGGATACATTGTCATCCCCAGACTATTTGGTTAGACTAGATTTGTATCCTATGTTTGTTTAGTCATGAGATTAGATATCTGGATTTGACTATTTTTAGTGAATCCAATGTTTGGTTGGACGGACTGAATAAGGATAAATGTTCAAAAGACTATTTTACCCTTGTAATTTATAATTTTTATTTAATATATAATTTTAAATTTGTAATCTATAATTTATAATTTAACAACACTAAAATTTTTTAATTTATAAGGCCATAATTTTAATTAAATTAAATTTATAATTTATGATTTATATTTTTTATTTAATATATAATTTTAAATTAACAACACTAAAAAAATAATTTTATTTAATATATAAATATAATTTTTAACAACACTAAAAAAATTATAAGGCCATAATTTTTAATTTATTATTTTTAATTAAATTAAATTTATAATTTATATTTTTTATTTAATATATAATTTTAAATTAACAACACTAAAAAAATAATTTATAAATGTTCAAAAGACTATTTTACCTTTTTTCAATTGTTTATTAAGTAATAGCATGAGGGTAAAATGAAGTTTTCACACATTAGTCCTATGAGATACCAATCCCATGGAAATAATCCCACTCCTCCCCCTAGGATACAATAATCCCTCATATGAGGGACTAATAGTCCGAAAGGACTTTTAATCTGGAGCAAAAAAATTAAACAAAACAATGGACTATTAGTCCGGATGGACTAATAGTCCAATCCCATGAAATAATCCCTCAAAACAAACACACTCTTAGCCTCACGGAAAACATGTTTGACATGGCAACAAGCACACACAATGCAACATGTTGAAGCGATAAGTGCTCACCTAGTATTCCAAGGCAAGCCAAACAGAGCAAAATAATTAGAAAACATGCATACTCCTAAATAATGCAATATGACGAATGTGACAAATACAATCATGCAAATAACAAGTTCGGCTACTAGCATGGCATTTGATTCAATTCAAGACATAGGATAAAGCATGTATTCAAGCAAAGAATTTTGATTTTGACATCAGTTATAATGATGAGTCGAACCCTTATGTATGCAAAACGAGTGAATGCAAGTCATGAAAAAATGTTAAGGAAACATGATGCTCTATGCTACCATTGTAAGCAGGTAAATAAAAGGGAGAAAGAAATGGGGGTTGGAAGACATAAACCACATTATTACATATTTTTCCCTCGTGCAAGATCTGAATATCCGAGTGTCCGAATTAAACTAGCTATTACAATACCGAATGAATAATGAATAATGAATAGTTAACTAACTATTTAATTTATTACAACAATAAGAATTCACAAAGATCGCATGCGCGTTGATGAAAACAGTGTTCAGAAACTGCTCTGTCTGCTTAGACTGCTCTGTTTCACCCTCAACCACTGCCCTCTGTTTCTGTAAAAAATGCTCTGCTTACCAAACATTACAGCTCGGCTGGCCTCCAATGAGGCCCGACCGGGTCCAAACAAGGCCGGTCGTGCCCTAATTTCACGCAAAAACCTGTGTTTTGTGCTCTGAGGTGAAAACAATCTAGACAGAGCAGCTTTAAGCTCTGTTTGTCCTTTTTGCTCTTCTCTGTCATGTGGAACTTCAAGAGAAGAACAGATTCGGTTCCAAAATCATCAACAAGCACATTGATGGCTTGATAAGTTTGAACACGATTTGAACAAAAATCAATAAATGCAATGAAGACGACCACCCCTCCCTCCTCTCACGAATGTTCAAAGACGGAAGTAGATACGCCTCAAGATTCATCAAAACACCATGAATTGATATGTGATGACTCTTGACGCGATGAATTCGGCATAACGTCCGGCCGAATCCAACCCATTTTATTCATCTTCCTTATGTCGGTTGAATTGCTTTTAAGCCAATTTTATTAATCTTTTTTTATTTACCTTTCAATTACTTAATCAATTTGTCCAATAATGAGAGTTACGTCCACAAAAAGGAGAAAATTGTCAAATGAGAAGTTGTTTTCAACATTAGAGAGACATAATGCCCTGATAATGAACCTCCGAAGAGATTAAACCATTTGGCATTGTAGGTGTCTTTCTCGTGTATAAACAACACTTGGTTGAAACAACTCTGAAAGAAAAGGAAAACCAAGAAAGGAGGAAGGTTGCAGAAATGAGTATGCAAAGTTGGTTTATTAGAAAAGTGAGACTCTCTACATGGAAGAAAGGTAAAGAAGGCTATCAACTCGAATGGCTCGGTGTCTTAGTCCTAAACAACTGAAGCCATGAGTACTTATCACACAACAAGCAAAGTATTCAAAGCATGAACTAATTAAATGAATTAAAATAACCCTAAACAGCCCCTAAAGCACCAAAAAAAAAATTAAAAAAATAGTAGCTAAAAGTGTATTAAAGAGCACAAAAAGATAGGTAAAAGCAAGAAGACACTAAACTAGTAAATAAAAACAATGAGATGTGGCTAACCCCTCCACTTTTGAGACTTCAAACCATGTTTTTTTAGTCCTTTTTAAACTCTGAAAAATAGTTTAAAAGTCAAAGAAAAGAGTGTAAAAACAAGGGTGTGAGCTATGAAGTAAGGTGCAAGAAAGGGTATTAATCCTTTCTACCTTTGATAGCTATTCAAACACAAGTTTCAACATTCGAAATGGATCCAAAACAACATAATAACACAAGAAATAGATAAAGATGGATTGAAATGTGTTAATCATATTGTTTAATTTTGATGATGTCTAAAAGATTATTTGAAAAATTCCGATTTTTTTTTTTTATATACATATTCTATATTATTTGACACAAATATTATCTGCTTAAAATATAGGTTGTATGATACATTAGTTAAAAATATTATTTAAATGGAAATATTTTGAAAATATCAGTATTCACTTTTTGACAAATTTAAAATTGATTAGTTGTATTATTTTGACAAAATTGATTGATTGGTTGGATGGTCACTATTCACTTTTTGACAAAATTAAAATTGATTAATTTTTTTTTTGACAAATGTGATATTAATGAATTATTCCTTTTTGATATACTCACATGGGATGATTGGTTATTTTTATTTGAATATATTTATAATCTCTTCAACAATTACAAAACTTTTAAGAAGGGTATATATATATATATGAGTGTGAATTGAATTTTATACTCGAAATTATGATGACTTGCCTGCAAAAGTGGACAAAGAAAAGGTATAATGTTTGACAAAGAAAAAGTGGACAAAGAAAAGGTGTAAAGTTGGACAAAGGAAAAGTGAACTAAGAAAAAAAAGGATATGCTGTCGAGGAGCGTCTTCTCTTCCGATGGGTATATTTTTTGGTATAAATAGAAGTGTTGCCTATGAAGAAAAATCAAGAACTTGAAGATAAAAAATTTCTGTGTGCTCCAAAATTTTGAGTGTATTGTATTCTGCTATTTCACTTTCAGATCTAAGTGTAGCTTTTGTTCTTACACTTTCATATCTACTCTTTGTGAGAGAATTATTGTAAAAGATGGTTTAAGTACCACTTATTTTTAGTCATTATTTTTGTGAAAGATTTTTGTAAATGTGAGGCATTTATTGTTGAGTAGGGCTCAATAAATAAAAGTAAGTCCTGTGCCAAATTCATAAACTTGGTGGTGTATTTATTCAGTTGATAGCAAAGAAATTTTCAAGGAAGTTCCTTAGGGTGTAGACGTAGGCCTGGCGTGCTGAACCACTATAAATCTCAGTATTTTATTTTCTCTCCCTATCTCTCTTACTTTTATATTGATAATTATTATTCTATTTTATTTATTTATTTTTGGTTAAAATTCTAAATATAGTGTTAATTTTAATATTGTAAATTGTTTTTAATAACCTAATTCACTCCCCCTCTTGGGTTGCCTGCCTGGGATAACAATTGGTATCAGAGCCTAGACTCTAGTTTGTGTAACTTAACCGTCTTAGAGTAGATCATGACAACCCCTAGTTATTCCTTACCTGAAGGGCAAGCATTCAATAAGCCACCACTATTTAGCGGCACAAATTTTAGCTATTGGAAAACTAGGATGACCATACATGTTCAATCTAATGATTATGAATGCTAGAAAATTATTTGCAATGATCCAAAAATTCCTACAAAAACTGTAGATGGACTTAAGGTACCAAAACCTGAAGATGAGTGGAATTAATCAGATACAAGAATGACCCAAATTAATGTCAAAGCCACAAACATGTTGTATTACACCTTAGATACCAATGAGTTTAATAGAATTTCCACATGTAAAACCGCAAAAGAAATTTGGGTTAAACTTATAGTAACTCATGAGGGAACCGAACAAGTTAAAGAATCTAGAGTCCATAATTATGAACTCTTTAAAATGAAGTATGATAAAACTATTATTAATAGTTTAACTTCTCTTGGCAAAATATATACTAATGCTGAAATTGTAAGAAAATTGCTTAGGTCATTGCCAAAAAGTTGGGAGACAAAAGTCATTGCTATTACCGAAGCCAAGGATTTATCAAAGCTAAGTCTAGATGAGTTAATGGGATCTCTCTTAACTCATGAGCTCATAATGCAAGAAGGAAAAGAATATGAGGACAACAATAAGAAGAAAGGAATAGCCTTCAAATCCACCTCGAAATATCAAGAGGATGAGGAAGATGATTCGAATGATGATGAGGAAATGGCATTCATCACTAGGAAGTTCAAAAGGTTTGTGAAAAAGAAACAAGGTGTGCGAAAATTTTTCAGAAAAGATTTCAATAATAGGGATTTTCAAAAGGGAGAAAATCACAAAAAATTTGAAGTTACTTGCTACGAATGCAACAAACCTGGACACTACAAATCAGAATGTCCGAAACTTAAGAAACAATTCAAGAAGGACAAGAAGAAAGCCATGATTGCAACATGGGGAGAAGATAGTGATGAAAGCAACTCAGAAACCGAAGTTTGCAAAAATGAGGTTGCTAACCTATGCTTAATGGCATTTGGAAATGAAGATGAGGTAAATGACGAATCTTTTACGTTTGATGAATTGCAATCAACTTCTAATGAATTACATACTAAATTTATGAAACTTAGGTTGAAAAGTAACTGTCAAAAGAAAGTGATTTCAAGTTTATCAAAAGAAAATGAATCCTTAACTTCCAAAATAAATTATTTAGAAAATGAAACCATGAAAATGGAAAAGGAAAATGATATTTTAACTCGAAAAGAGTCTTCAATTTCTGAAAAAACATTAGTTGTATTGCAAGAAGAAAATGAGTCTTTAAAAAAAGGAGCAAATTATTTTGAAAGAAAATATTGAAGACTTGAAAAATACTCTTTCCAAATTCACTCAAAGTATAAAGACTTTAGATAAAAATCTTAAAAATCAAAATCGTACTTTTGATAGAGCCGGAATTGTATATAAACCTTTTTAAAAAGTAAAAACTATCAAAAATAGTTTTGTGCATGCATCTTCTAATCACTCTAATCTCACATGTCATTTTTGTGGTACAAAATGTCATATTTCACCTTCATGTCCTGTTAAAAGAAATCATTTTGCTAAAATAAAAAAGATGTGGGTTCCTAAGGACATTTCAAGAGTGTCAAATTCTAACTTTTATGGACCCAAGAAGATATGGGTATTAATAAAAAAATAAAATTTTTGTAGGTATGTTTCAAGACAAAGTCTAGTAACGATAGATGGTATCTCCACAGTGCATGTTCGAGGCACATGACCGAAAATAAAACTATGTTCGCCACACTTTAACCAAAAGATGGCGGATATGTAACTTTCGGCGACAATAGCATGGGTAAAATCATAGGTGTAAGTAGTATTGGTAAAAATCATTCTCCTATTATTAAAATATTTTACTTGTTGAAGGTTTAAAATATAACTTGCTTAGTATTAGTCAATTATGTGATAAAGGGTATAGAGTTATTTTTTAGAAAACTCATTGCACTATTGAGAACACCCTAGAAAACAAAACTTTATTTGTAGGTTATAGACATGAGAATGTATATGTCTTTGATTTACATGATTTGTCTTCTCATTTTAACATTAAATGTTTATCTGCTATAAATGATAATGATTGGCTTTGGCATAGAAGATTAGGACATACTCATTTTGATTTAATTTCCAAACTTTCAAAAAATGAGTTAGTCATTGACTTACCAAAAACTATTTTTGAAAAAGACAAACTTTGTGATGCATGTCAATTTGGAAAACAAACTAGAATTTCTTTTAAATCCAAAAATATCATTTCAACTACGAAACCGCTTCAACTCTTGCAATATTGATTTATTCGGACCATCTAGAACATTAAGTTTAGGAGGAAAATCATATGCTCTTGTTTGTGTTGATGATTATACTAGATATACATGGGTATTATTTTTAGCACACAAAAATGAAACTTTTTATAATTTCTCAAGACTTTGTAAAAGAATTCAAAATGAAAAAAATCTTAATATTTGTAGTATTAGAAGTGATCATGGTAGAGAATTTGAAAATTATGATTTTATTATGTTTTGTGATGAGTTTGGAGTTAATCATAACTTTTCTGCTCCTGGAACTCCTCAACAAAATGGTGTAGTTGAAAGAAAAAATAGAACTCTGGAAGAAATGGCCCGTACTATACTTTGTGAAAATAATTTACCTAAATATTTATGGGCGGAAGCTATTAACACTGTATGCTATGTTGTAAACCGAGCTATGATTAGACATATTCTTAAGAAAACCCCTTATGAAATTTCGAAAGGTAGAAAACCTAATATTGGTCACTTGCGTGCATTTGGTTGTAAATGCTTTGTATTGAATAACAATAAAGACAACTTAGGAAAATTTGATGCTAAATCGGATGAAGCTATATTTCTTGGGTATTCAATTTCCAGTAAAGCCTATAGAGTATTCAATAAAAGAACTTTGCTTGTTGAAGAATCTATGCATGTTGTTTTTGATGAATCTAACAACATTATTTCCAAGAATCTTGTAAGTAATGATATTGTAGAAAAACAACCAAGCATGGAGAAAATTTATATAAAAGAAAATGAAGAAAATCCATTACGCAAACATGAAGAAGAAATGACAATGGAAAAACTTCAAGAAATATATGCTCTTCCAGAAAACGACTCAAATTTACCAAAAAAATAGAAGTATGCTCATGGCCACCCTAAAGACCTCATCATAGGAGATGCGGCGGAAGGTATAAAAACTCGTTCCTCTGTTAGAAATGTTTGCAGTAACTTAGCATTTGTTTCACAAATTGAACCAAAATCGTTTTTAGAAGCTGAAGATGATGAAAACTGAATTTTAGCAATGCAAAAAAAATTAAATCAATTTGAAAGGAATGAAGTTTAGTTTTTAACTCCTCGACCTAAGGATCATCCCATTATTGGTACAAAATGGGTTTCTCGAAATAAAATGGATGAATCCGGAGTTATTACTAGAAATAAAGCTAGATTAGTAACTCAAGGTTATAATCAAGAAGAGAGCATTGATTTTGATGAAACTTTTGCACCAGTTGCTAGACTTAAAGCTATTAGAATGTTACTTGTTTTTGCATGTTTTAAAGATTTTAAATTATATCAAATGGTTGTTAAAAGTGCTTTTTTAAATGGGTACATTTTGGAGGAAGTTTATGTTGAACAACCTCCCGGTTTTGAAAATCATAAATACCCGGATCATGTTTTCAAACTTTCAAAAGCCTTATATGGCTTAAAACAAGCTTCTAGAGCTTGGTATAAAAGATTGAGTAATTTTCTACTTGACAAAGGTTTTTGTAGAGGAAAAATTGATACAACATTTTTTATAAAATCCAAAAAGGAAGATATGCTAATTGTTCAAATTTATGTTGATGATATCAGTTTTGGTGCTACTAATGAAAATTTGTGCAAAAAGTTTGCTAAAGATATGCAGGGTGAATTTAAAATGAGTATGATGGGGGAATTAAATTACTTCCTTGGTCTACAAATTAAACAAACTAATAATGGAATTCATTTAAATCAAACGAAATATATCAAGGATTTACTCAAAAGGTTTGAAATGGAATCATCAAAGCCTGCAACAACTCCAATGAGTACATCAATAAAAATCGACAAAGATGAGCAAGATAAACCTGTAGATGAAAAGAAATATCGAGATATGATTGGTTCTCTACTCTATCTTACTGCAAGTAGACCCGATATAATGTTTAGTGTTTATATGTGCACACGTTTTCAAGCCGCACCGAAAGAGTCACACATCACCGCAGTCAAACGTATTTTCAGATATCTTGTTGGCACTCCAAATTTGGGATTATGGTATCCTAAGGGAACCACCTTTGAACTTTTTGGTTACTCAGATGCCAACTTTGCAGGATGTAGACTTGACCGAAAAAGCACTAGTGGCACTTGTCATTTTTTTGGACACTCACTCACTTCTTGGTTTTGTCAAAAACAAAACTCAGTGGCTCTGTTAACTGCTGAAGCAGAATATGTTGCCGCCACTGGGTGTTGTGCACAATTGCTTTAGATGAAACAACAACTTTAAGATTTTGGACTTCACTATGATCATATTCCTATAAAATGTGACAACACAAGTGCCATTAACCTTTCAAAAAATCCTATTCAGCACTCACGCACTAAACACATTGAAATAAGGCATTATTGTCTAAGAGATCATGTATTCAAAGGTCACATTGAACTTGAATTTATGCCTACAAATCGTCAATTAGCTGACATATTTATCAAGCCTCTAAATGAAGAATAATTTTGTTATATTAAAACTGAACTTGGTATAATGAATATTCCAATATAATATTTATATTAAAACTTTTTTTTATAAATAAAAAATAATAATAATAATAAATAATTAAATAAAATAACTATAGTAATAATAATTATTATTATTATAAATAATAATAATAATAATAATTATATACATATATATATATATATATATTCTCTCTCTCTCTCACCCGCTCTCTCCCTTACTCTCTGTTTTCTCTTTCTCTTGCTCTCTCGCTCTCCCTTTCTTCCTCTCATCCTCAGCCGACACCATCTTCATCCTCACCATCGTCTACAACCAGCTCCACCATCCACAAAATCATCCATCACTTTCATCACTACCATCATCTACCCAAATCCCTTACCAATCTACCGAGATCCATCACTACTACCGATTCATCAAGTTCCATCACCGATCCATCAAGATCCGTGACTGATCCATCAAGATCCATTGTCGATCTATAAAAATTCGTCACTGATCTACACGATCTTCTCTATTTCTTCCGATCATCAAGGTCATTACCGATCAACATGTTAAAATTCTTTTTGCACTGTGTCATATTTTTTAACTTGTTGTATGTGCTCCAAACTCTCTTGGATTTAATAATGATTGCTTCTACCTTGTATAAAGAAATTGTTTTTATTTTTATTTTCTCCTTTTATGCTAGTGCACTTGGTGTAGTTGTTTATGCCTGGATCTTAATGGCCCTTGGTATTATAGATTGGTAATTTGTTTCTTCAAATTTATGTAATTTTTAATGCATTAATTTAGGGGAAAGGCTCATATATTTTGAGATTAACAATTATTAAAAAAAAATAAAAAAAGGGGGCATGTGTATATTCTGTGCATAATTTTAGGGGGAGTATATATATATATATTTCCTTATCTGAACCACCAAATTTTTTTTGCAAAGACAAAATTTATATAAATAAATAAATAAAAAGAGGAAGAGAAATGCTTGCAATTTTATTTCAGAAGGAGAAAATATTACTCGATTACATGTAAGTTTTAAGAAGGCTTCACAGATTTTTTCCGTTTCACTTCTCTCAACAATTTTTCATGAGCCTCTTTTATATGCCTTTCTCTATTTTCGACTTCTGTGAGTCTTGGCATTATAACCATTGCATAATATTGTACCGTATTCTCCAACTGTGCATTTTTCCTTTTTAGCTCTTTCTTCTCCTTACACATATTAACCAGTTGTTGTTTTAACAAGCACACCTCATTTCTCCATTGCTGATTTTCTTGTACTCTTGCTTATAATCGTTGCACCATATTGGAAACTGCAGTCATTGCCTGTGTATTAAGAGCCATAATGTTATTAATAGTATCGATATCATTTCGATTACCAATAACACTAGGACCCTCATTTATAGGAATAGCATGTGCCTGCACCACTGGTACCCTCTCATTTGCCTACATTACAGGCACCTCATACATGTCCGAACCATTGATGGCTAAGGTAAGGAATGACATGATTATACAATAAGGTAAAACAAATTTTTCTCTCCAACACTTGATATTTTCGTCTCTTTGCCTAGCATCCTTGTCACTTTTTATACACTCTATCGATCCAATTCTCGCTGCATATCTGCTCAAATCTTTTGTTTGTCAACATTTTGTGCGCTCGAGATGCTCCAAAATCCCTACAATGATCTCGACAAGACCTAAGGAACATTATTATATTTTTGGCATCTCAAATTATTGCATCAACTGCATGTGTTTCCTATCTCCATAGTTTATTTTGATGATGTCAAAGGGGAGAAAAAAATATGATTTTGAATTGTTGTGCATGCATATGCTTTAAATATTTTATGTTGCAAAATTATCAAATAACTTGTTGATTTCTATTTTGTGTCAAATCCATACAAATATTGCCATCATCAAAAAGGGAGAGATTGTTAATCATATTGTTTAATTTTGATGATGTCTAAAAGATTATTTGAAAAATTCAGATTTTTTTTTTTATATATATTCTATATTATTTGACACAAAATATTATCTATTTAAAATATAGGTTGTATGATATATTTGTCAAAAATATGATTTAAATGGAAATATTTTGAAAATATCACTATTCACTTTTTGACAAATTTAAAATTGATTAGTTATATTATTTTGACAAAATTGATTGATTGGTTGGCTGGTCACTATTCACGTTTTGACAAAATTAAAATTGATTTTTTTTTTTTTTTTGACAAACGTGATATTAATGAATTATTCCTTTTTGATATACTCACAGGGGATGATTGGTTATTTTTATTTGAATGCATTTATAATCTCTTCAACAATTACAAAACTTTTAAGAGGGGTATATATATATTTTATCTTATATGTATATATATATATATATATATATATATATATATATGAGTGAGAATTGAATTTTGTACTCAAAATTATGATGACTTGCCTGCAAAAGTGGACAAAGAAAAGGTGTAATGTTTGACAAAGAAAAAAGTGGACAAAGAAAAGGTGTAAAAGTTGGACAAAGGAAAAGTGGACTAAGGAAAAAAAGGATATGCTGTCGAGGACCGTATTCTCTTCCAATTGGTATATTTTTTGGTATAAATAGAAGTGTTGTGTATGGAGAAAAATCAAGAACTCGAAGAGAAAAAATTTATGTATGCTCCAAAATTTTGAGTATATTGTATTTTGCTCTTTCACTTTCAGATCTAAGTGTAGCCTTTGTTCTTACACTTTCATATCTACTCTTTGTGAGAGAATTATTGTAAAAGAGGGTTTAAGTACCACTTATTTTTATTCATTATTTTTGTGAGAGATTTTTGTAAGGGTGAGGCATTTATTGTTGAGTGAGGCTGAACAGATAAGAGTAAATCCTGTGCCAAATCCACAAGCTTGGTGGTGTATTTATTCAGTTAATAGTAAAGAAATTCTCAAGGAAGTTGCTTGGGGAGTGGACGTAGGCCTGGCGTGCCGAACCACTATAAATCTCAGTGTTTGATTTTCTCTCCATATCTCTTTTACTTTTATATTGATAATTATTATTCTTTTTTTTTTTTTTGTTAAAATTCTAAATATTGTGTTAATTTTAATATTGTAAATTTTTTTTAATAACCCAATTCACCCCTCTCTTGGGTTGCCTACCTGGGATAACAAAATGAAAGTAAAAACAAAGGTGACAAGCTTATACCTCTTGAAGAGATCAAACTCTGTTTGCAAATCAAACCCAATCCTAGTACACTCTCAAGATTGAATTATGATTCTCAAGGCTCAACCAAGACTCCAAGGTTAAGGTTTGAGGGTGTATATGGTTTATAGATATAGCTTAAGGATGGTAAGCTTGCTCAAAGATGGCTTGGCAAGGAAGAAGGAGCTCTCAAGTGAGTATATAAGCTCTTTAGAAATTTTTCAACTTTCAAAATAGAGATATGACCTCGTATTTGTAGAATTTGAGCAAAATAGGTCGAAAATATCTTCAAAAATAGACAATTAGTGGGCTTCCGCCTAGAACAGTGTTTAGCGCCCATAGGACACGGCCGACCCCAAATGGCCACGGCTGGCCCTTAATGAGGCACGGTTGGCCCCAATGTGTTCCCATGTTCGTCTGTTTCAGGCTCTATGTAGGGTGGCACAATGTACAAAAAGGGACCTCGGAGGTAAGAACAAGGTAAGTATGAAAGTTCTGGGATTGTTTTAGAGCTCAACCTTGGATTCCTTTGTTGAGAATTCGAATCATACACAATGTAACTTTCATCATCAAGTGCCCAAGGCAAAGCGCTCGAGTCTTGCAGGCTGTCAAAAATGGGGTGTCTATACATACGTTATATGAATTATGTTTTCATGGAAATGATTGAACAACGATATATGAAATGGACCCGAGGCCGTTCTGCTTCGATTATGAATAATAGGCCCGATGTCGTTATGATATGGACTACTTATGACTCATGGCTCCAAGGCCAAGGGAGATGGAGACATGTTGATGTTCTATCTACCCTAAAATGATGTGGATTGTTTATGACTCATGGTCTAATACCGAGGGAGATGGAGACATGCTGATGTTCCATCTACCCAATAATGTTCAGAACAACTGTTGATATGTTGGGCCTGAGGCCGTTGTGTATTACGTATTATGTTGGGCCTGAGGCCGTCGTGTATTATATTGGGCCTAAGGTCGTTCCGTATTACGTTGGGCCCAAGGTTGTTCCATCTTATGTGGGCCCGAGACCATTTTGGGAATATGATTATGGATAAGACACGTATGTGTTGTATATTTATTCTTCAAGACATATGCTCATTCACCTGAACCTCCTTACATTATTATTATTCATTGAGCCTTGCTCACTCCATATGTATATATATTTATGTAGGTGATCTGCTCAGAGGCCAACCCTAGGTCAACTTTAGGCGTCTTTTGTTGGACCTATTTTGTAAAGCCTCCAAAATTGGAGCCTTTTGTCTTTTTGAGGAGTTCTCTTGATGCTACATTTTTGTTAAGTCTTGGTGGCTTTTATTGAACCCGTGGTCAATATGTAAATTTTGGGCTGTGAACTTTTTGTATATACCTTCATGACTTGGACTTGTGTATGTATGGATTATGTATGTGGACTTTCTATTTATGACATGATGTTTTAAATCCTGGCATATAAGCACCGCTCGATGGACGTTCTTTTATTGATTTACTTTCACTTTAGGCCCCGTTATTGAGTTTTGTAAATTTTTTGTTTTGAGGCCTAATTGCAGGCCGGTCATGGTCTAAACTTTTAGGGACAAGTTTAGGTCGTGACAGTTAGTATTAGAGCACAAGTTACTCCCTCACACACGGGTCCATTTGAGTTGTAGGGTGTCCTATTACATTGGCATGTGTGAGTGTGTCAACTGTCATGAACACGACTATGTGAACTTTTGTGAAGACATCTAAACATGAAATGAAGTGAACGCATGTGAATTGAAGGAATATATCTGAACTGAACTGAAATTTGTGAAAATTGTAAAGAATTATTGGCCTATGGTTATGAAATGTGAGAACGGTAAGAGTTTTGCCTATGTTTCTTAGTGTTCCGTTGAGAACGGACAATGGAAAGACAAAATGATGTGGACTGTGTGAATATGTTTGAAATGAAACGAGAACGAAAACTACCATAATGAAAATTATATGCACTTGTGTTATGCTAATTCTGATATTGAATATGAACTATGTGGAATACATGTGGAAGTATGATTATTGTTTCAACATGAATACGAAGGTTATGTAACCACATGTATGCTTATGATCTTTATCATTTATGCGAACATGAGATATAAATTGTCATGTGAATGTGTACAAGCAAGTGCTATTTTTGTTATAATGCAAGTATATGAACATGTGAATCATAAATTGTTGCTTATATGCATTTCGATTCTATAAATAGGTGTATATGTGGACTATGAATATTAAGTGTGCAATTATCTAGTACATATCCAGTATGCGATAACTGATAAGTATGCAGTCATTTGTTATGCATACGATTGTTTGTGTCTTGACGATATGTAAAATTTGTGCCTATGTACAAATATGCCTATGTGTATATGTGTTTATTTCTGTACTTGGCATGGCGTAATACGAGTGTGACTAGATCATGGAAGAAACAAAGGCAAATGAGTTAGAAGACTCCTCCACAGCCCGACTTGATAAACTGGAAGGTATGGTACAAGAGATGACAGAGATCTTAAGACAACAATATTAGTTACCGCTACGACAAGAATCTTTGCCGCCATTAGCACAAGAGCACCAAGTGAATGTGTTGAAAGTCACAAGGAAAAGAGCATTTAAAAAGCAAAATACGGGATCATCGCGTACTTCAAACTCTACAAGGAATACAGTACCAACATGTAACAAATGTGGTAAGAAACACCAAGGAGTTTGTTACTGAATTTTCGGGGCTTGTTATAGATGTGGTGAAATGGATCATATTGTGAGGAACTGTCCTCAGATTGCTAATCAGGATAGAGTAATTACACTCATCCCAGAAAACCCTCATAATACTATGAACGTTACCCCAGGTATCTATACTGTTTATAAATGAATGCCTGTATGTTGATTAATTCTGGACTAGTGCATGTGTACATCTTTGCTTGGATGTTATTTAATTCAGTTCAGCGCATTCGTTCATATCTGCTACATGTGTATTTAGATTGGTTAGCCACAGGATCCGTATCTTATTTATCTACGAAATCTATGTGTGAAAAAATCGATTTGGGGAAAATTCATATAACCTTTGGCATAAAACGCATTGTTAATACATTGGCTGAGTCATGAAGTTATGTTTGACGCTTTGAGATTACTGATGTGAAATGGTCTTGGAATTGATGAAATAGAACCTTACGTATTGTATACTTTTGAACCTCTACTAATTGACACCTTAACTATACTATGGAAATGTTTGACCTTGTGGATATGAAGAATTTGTTGATTAGTCCTCACACTGTATGTGGCCATTTACTACGATACTTATTGATATGACATGGACGTGAACTTCGGAACTGTGAGAGTTATTTCTAAAGAATGAACGGTAAGAGTTTTACCTAGCATAAATGAAACAATCGACATAGATTATATGCGAAATGGTTATGTGGCAATGAGTATGGAAATTGAATAGTCCTTGATTAGATAAAACTTGAGAGCATGCTAACTAAACTCAGAAGCTTAATAGAACTATGAACTTGAACTGTGTACTATGGAATACTCAATATGTCGAACTTTTGGAAATAGGAATGAACTTTTGTTGTTGAGCATTACTAGAGGGCTAATAATAGAATGTATTGAACATGAAATAATTGACGTTGGTTTTTGAAATATTTTTAAGAACTACGAATGAACTTTTGAACCTTGAGAAATTATAGAATTAAATCTGCTAAATAGATGGGAGTGAAATTGCTTCGTTATCATATAGTGAGTATTGCTACTTTTGCTTAATGATTGCCTATGGGAAATTGTGACAACATGGATGTGTTTACTATTAGCTGCTAGTACCCCTGAGATTTATTGCCTAAATGGAATTTTATATGCGATGCTCTGAATGAAATTTATTGATAGATCACCCTTGCTATGGAAAGGTTGGACTTGTAATGTTGCTACTTTATTGGGTTAGTTCTTTATACTGTGTGTCGACATTTTGATATGAATTATTATGCATGACACCTTGATTTATGTTGGCAATAACCGGACATTGGAACGTATTATGAATGGCTGTGACAAGAAGTTATGTGTGTTGACTTCTCTTGGAAATCTGGTAAGGGGCTAATGGCATTGATTGCGATTTTGCTTCTTATCAATTGTTATATGGAATAAAAGAATGGCATACACACTGGGTTATGGGATTCGACAGACTACTAAGACCTGTCTGGGAATTTGTTTACCATCCTAGCAAACTGATCTGGTTAAGCACTATGAAATATGACTTTGAAATGACATAATGGCTGATATGATTTGTGCACCAAGTAATTGAATTTTACATTCTGAATACTTTGTGAACACATGATGTTATGCGTTATGGAGATGTTATGTACGTCTGGAATTAGGACTTTGGTGAAATATTGTCATGGATCAATAATAGTTACAATAGAATAGGAAGAATTATTTGAACATAGGAAAACTAAAATGACAAGAAGGGATGGAAAAATGGGGGATATATAGATGATGCCAAACCCAGTATAATCTGATTTTTGACTTTCTCTTTGGATGAATAGATTTTTGCTCGAAATGACGGTTATCATGTTCGTTTCTATTGCCTAGATTACGAAGCTCATAACTGTATGCCTATGGGATTAGCTTGAGATGTCCCGAATGGAAAATTGTATAACATACATAGTTGTGAAACTGTTGACTATCGGCCTAAATGAATTGATTGCGACTGTTGGAACGAAATTTACTTTGGTTGCGAATGACAAAGTAGAATTTTGTTTGCTTGATTTGGTAAAACTTTATTTGACTGACTATAATTGAATAATCGGATTATAATTGTTGAGACTTGACCCAGATCTAGTTATGAACACAGTTAAGAATATATTGATTATGATAGAATTTGACCTATGTTATGGGAACATCTGCATTAAGTACTTAAGAGACTGATTGCTACCATGTTACTGTGCTTGGAAATTGGTGCTATGAAACTTGTTGACAGGAAACTATTGGGATTATAAACTTTGCCTACATGGGAATATATGATTTTGACTGCTACAGCTTTACCTTACTTTACACATAATTATATGGG
This sequence comes from Camellia japonica, assembly GCA_030407325.1. NCBI lineage: Eukaryota > Viridiplantae > Streptophyta > Magnoliopsida > Ericales > Theaceae > Camellia > Camellia japonica. Next base: position 71,380,958 of record JAPPVO010000003.1, on the reverse strand, counting down.
ATAACTATATGGAGTTGGTTTTGAATTTTGCATGACTGAAATTGAACATCTATGACGGAACTGGATAATGCTATGAGACCAAGATTTCTAATCTTGTTTCATTGTAAGTTTGAGGGACCAAACTTCTTAAAAGGAGGAAGAGGGTAATAACCCGACCCTCTCATATGCTATAATTCCCTCATTATATGTGTGATTATATATGTGTTTATGTGTTTGACGTAAACTCCCATGCTTCAATGTGTGAATTACATATTTATCAATTGTATCTGTCAGCTATAAAAAAAAAAATTGTTGAAATTGCGACATTTGGACTAAAAATTGAAGGCCTTAGAGGCACAATAAACCAAAATTTGACTTACAGTTATGATGAGCATGATTTTTAGAACATAATATGAAGTTTTATAAAAATTTGATTTGTAATGAATTAAATTGATTTATTTCGGCTTAACCCTTAGTTAAGTTTAAACTTAGACTTAAGGAGCTAAGCCTTGTTGGATATAATGTATATAATTAAGCCTTATGATACTTAGACTCAACAAAAAAAAAAAAACACCAAAAATATCTCCTGGAGAAAAGAGAGAAGAAGAAGAGAGCTCAACTTAAAGCTTGAAGATTTGAGAAATTGAAAGGGGATCCAAGGAATACAACTCAAGGTTAGTGGAAATCAACTAAAATACCTTATATTTTCTTTAATTAATTAGAATCAAGACCTAAAATGAAGCTTTGACACTCCTAAAAGTTAGGGTTTTGAGTTATGAACTTGGTTGAGCAAACCTCATGAAAATGAACATGAAATCCTTATATTTGTTTCATTTATGAGTTGATTCCTTTATTTGGAGTTAGATTTGAGTTAGATTGTGAGAAATTGTTAGTTAAGCTTGAACCTTTGCATGCTTGAACTCATGTAAGCATATATATATATATATATATATCATGAAAAGATGAAGGAAATTAAGGAATCATGGAAATTAGAGTTCTATGTGTTAACTTAAAGGAAGATCTTTAAGTTTGAACTTGTATTTCATGCTTAATATATTCATATATTATGTTTTTGAAGTGAATTTGCTTGAATTGAGCCTTAGAAATGCTTTTGGAAAGCTTGAAATTGTTGAATTTTTGAACTACTCAAACAGAGCCCAGGACTGCACGTGCGGGGCTCACGGCCGTACATGCGCGATACACAACCGCACGTGTGGAAAACAGGGGAAACAAGTCAACCAATCTGAAATAAAAGCACGCACATGGCCGCACGTGCGGGACACCTCTTCGCACGTGCGGGAATTAGGGGAAAATTATGTTAATTTCTGCTACCCTCTTCGACCTTCTGAATCTATTAATGTGTATATTTAAGCCCTCCGCAATGTTTAAGATAAAGAAGAATTGAACGAATCGGACAAATGATTGAAGGGAAAACGCTAAGAAAAGAATGCATTGCATATTAATTTGTATATGTAATGTGTAGGTCATTCGCTAGAAGGGACCATTATGCAACCAAATCTATGTGAGTAATAGTAGTGTAACGATATGTCTTATTTATGTAATTTTGCTTCTAATTTCTATATCTTGATCGTGAATGGCATATGTTATATGAATTATGTTTTGATGGAAATGATTGAACAATGATATATGAAATAGACCCGAAGTCATTCTGCTTCGGTTATGAATAATAGGCCCGAGGCCGTTATGATATGGACTACTTATGACTCATAGCCGTTGTGTATTACGTATTATGTTGGGCCTAAGGCCGTCGTGTATTACGTTGGGCCCAAGGCCGTTCCGTCTTATGTGGGCCCAAGACTATTTTAGGAATATGATTATGGATAAGACACGTATGTGTTGTATTTTAGTCTTCAGGCCATATGCTTATTCACATGAACCTCCTTACATTATTATTATTCACTGAATCTTGCTCACTCCGTATTTATATGTATTCATGTAGGTGATCTGCTCAGAGGCTAGCCCTAGGTCAGCTTCACGTGTCTTTTGTTGGACCTATTTTGTTAAGCCTCCAAAATTGGAGCCTTTTGTCTTTTTGAGGAGTTCCTTTGATGCCACATTTTTGTTAAGTCTTGGTGGCTTTTATTAAACCCATGGTCAATATGTAAATTTTGGGCTGCGAACTTTTTGTATATACCTTCATGATTTGGACTTGTGTATGTATGGATTATGTATGTGGACTTTCTATTTATGACATCATGTTTTAAATCCTGGCATATAAGCATTGCTCGATAGACTTTCTGTTATTGATTTGCTTTCTGCTTTAGGCCCCGTTATTGAATTTTGTAAAATTTTTGTTTTGAGGCCTAATTGCAGGCCGGTCATGGCCTAAACTTTTAGGACAGGTTTGGATCGTGACATATTTAATCGTAATGGGTTCTTCGCATAATCCTCAACTTTGTTGTGTGCTCACAATGACTCAAGAGCCTATGGAAACTTAGAAAGGGGAAAGGAAAGGAAAGGTAAAGAAATGTAAATGAGAGAGGGGAGGAAAGAAGGGTGATTTGAGAGAGTTTAAAGGGTTCGTGCCTTTGTTTAGATTTTCTTTAAAATTAAAAAAGTCAAAACATATAAAGAAGGAGCATGCCATGTCAGAAATAGAGTGAATTTATAATTAAAAAAATTTAGAAAAATTAATTTAATTTGAGACTTTAGAGGTATTAGAATCATTCATATTAGAAACATCTGTTTACTTATATAATATATAGATGTGTGGGGTAAATTAAAACATTAAGGATTTGAACTAGTGGGACACACACAAATTAGTAAATCTATTGATTTAATCATTGGGAATTATTATTTTTGTTTTTTTTGGGGGGGGGGGGTTGGGTTAAGAAAGAGCCTCTTGATCCATTTTGTATTAGATGAGATAATTTTATCAATAAATTCTATTACTTTTGGCCAAATATGGAACTTTTGAGCCCAATTGAGATAAATCCATGAATTTTTATTTTTAAAGTGATTTATTTATTTATTTATATTTTTTTTTCTGAATTTCTTATATGCACTTTTTTGGAGTGCGGATGGTAGCTTTTCCCCTTTGAAAAATATAGTAGTCAAACAATGATTTTCAAAAGTTTAAGAATTAATGGGCACTGGCTCCATTAAAAAAAAATTAAAATTATAAAATTAACTCTAGAATTTAACTCTCGTAACAAAATAAATTTAAAATTTTAATTTTAATATTTTGATTTATTTTTTTACTTTCAATCTAAACCATTTGTTTATTTTCATTAAGTAAAATCGATAGAAAAAAAAATTAATTATTAAATTTAAAGAAAAGTAATATTGTAGACATTTTATGTACACCTGCATTGATTTTAATGATTAAAATATTTATTTATTTTTTTTGTTTTACTTAGGGGTGCAACTCGGGCGGGTTTGGTCCGGTTAGGAGGTTGTCCAAGTCTAGCCCAAGTTGTGCTGAGATCTGCCCAAGCCCGCCCAAGCCCAAATTGTAACTTGAGGTTGTCTATCCAAGTCTGACCCGAGTTAAACCCGAATTGTAAATAAATTTCATTTTATTATTATTTTTTTTTGCAGTTACATTATTAAATTAATAAAATTTGACTCTATTTACATTTTTTTATATAAAAAATCATTAATACCATAAAAATAAATAATTTATATAATATACGAGAGATGTTGCTATAGTAGTCTTTACAATTTATAAGTGAAAATTATAAATAAAAAAAAAAGGTAAGATTTTATGCTATTTGTATATATAATATATATTCAATATATTTAATAATCTAAATTACTTTAATATCATATAATGACTAATAATTTATATATATTTAATATTTTTATATATCTATATATGTATAATTCGGATTTCGGGTTATTTGACATCTTTATCAAATCCCGTCCAAATTTAATTAAGGTTTCTGAATTTTTGCCTAAGTCTATACCGAATTTGAAAATATTTTGTCCAAACCCTAAAAAAATTCGAACTGAGTTCGGGTTGAGCCCGCCCAAGTTGCAATCCTAATTTTATTTAACGAAAATAAACAAATGATTTAGTTTGAAAAAAATCAAAATATTAATATTTAGATTGACAAAATTAAAAACTTTGGTACCAAAAAAAAGGGGTAGCTCTGGCTTAAACAGATCCAATCCTAAACTAAGACATTGCTTGAGACAATATATAAGGGTGTCACACCGAGGGGCAATGAAGAGCCGAACATGGTTAAAGTCTGATGTTTCTTTTTCTTTTTTTTTAATTTTATCACCAAAAAAAAAAAAAAAAAAGAAGAGTAAGGAAAAGAAAAAGAATGGGCATTGGCCCCTCCTGGGCCTGAGGTTGCTCCGCCACTCAATAGGGCCCAACATGAATATAAGGGCTGTATTTTAGGAAAATTTATGGCTTCTTGTTGGCAGTTGCTACAAGCTGAATTGTTGAACATGATTGATGAATGGAACAACTATACAGGCTCCATTTTGTTTTTTGGGCCAGCAACACAACAAGTACAAGGTCCATTTTTGTATTTCGGCCAGAAATTTTGCTAGGAAGCCACTAGCTACATGTAAATCCATTACAACTTTTGAGGCTTTGTGGGGACAAAATTTTCATAAACAAATTATGGTTTGTTCATAAACCCATAAATAAAAAATAATAACAAGAAGAAGAAGAATAAAAAAAAAAAAGTTGTCATTTAACAATTTTAGTAAAATTTGTAGAATACAATATGTGGGTTTATCGGGCTAAAGCTAATTATTGGACACTCAAAACTTTCAATCTAAGTGTGATAGATTGGGAGATTTGAAAAAAAAAAATTAGAAAAGAAAATAGAAAAAAATATGAAATGTGAATAAAATATATTTACATTTCACTCAGTTACGAATATTTTTTTCTTTTTCCTTTTCGAAATTACTTTCCAAATCTTCCGACAAAAAGAAATCACGGAGTGCTTCATCTCTCTTGCTTCTAGCAGTGACTTGAATATGCAGTTGATTGCCTTACGCGTGGCGTAATGGGGACTGGTCGTTCAATGTTGGATTTGGATAGTGTTAGAATCGACCGACTGCAAATTGGCTCCAAAAGAGAATTGATCCCCTCCATGTGTTTTAAAGGCAACAAACATTAAAAATAAAATAAAAATCATGTAACATTTTTTTACTTGTTTCAAAATATTATTTATTTATTTTTATTTTTTTACAACCTTTTTAGTTATTTCCAATTAACTATTTCACTCCAATCTTAGCATTGCGAGACACTTTTCACCGATTCTAAAATATTTTTATTGATTTTGAATATTTTTAAAACCTTTTTTATTTATTTTCAAAGAACTATTCATTTTTTGTTTAGAGAATCTTGAATGGGTTGCTATTCTCCAATAAGTGAAAATTTGATAATCTCCTCTAAATCTATCTTTTAGTGTATTAATTTTTTTATATGAATATTTTACCTGTTCTAATAAAACTTTTATAGTGTACTAATTTTTTATATGAATATTATATTTAACAAGTTCTAATTTTATTTTATTTTATTTTTTATAGTGTACTAGTTTTTATATTAATATTCTACTTAATAAATTTCAAAAAGTTAAATTTTTTATATCAATATTCTACCTAACAAGTTTTAAAAAGTAATCATCAAAATAGGAAAAAAAATGAACAATTTATATTATCAAGATCAATCCCAAAAAAAAATAAAATTTAAGGGTAAAATATCAATAGTCTTAATAATCGGATTTAATTTCTATCAAATTTTATTGAAAATAAGTCTTAATAAAATCGTCGCTAAAAAAAAAAAAATTTGTGATGATTTTTTACATATGTCATTAAAAATTGACAATTAATGACTATTTTGTCACGATTTTTATAAATTGTCATTAAAACTTATAATTAGTGATGTTTTTCTGTGATGAATTTTTTAAACTATCGCTGAAAGTTAAAAATTAGTGACATTTGTTAAAACTTATAATTAACAATATTTTTTGTAATAAATTTTTTAAATTGTCACTGAAAATTAATAATTAGTGATATTTTTTAATAATATTTGATTAAAAATATCATTAATTATCATAATATCTATTAAATAATAAGTTTACTTATTAAAATTTACATGTAACTTTCTTAAAAATTAATATTATAAATACAATAATATCTTTATTAGTTGAATAACACGTATCACATATAATTTTAAATTTAAATTTTAAAAATTTAAGAGACACACACGCACTAGTTGAAGATAAGAATAGAGACGTGAAAGAGTTGAAAGTTCTGGAGTAATTGGTAATGATCATCCAGGAAAATAAAGGCCATAGAAAATAAGGCAAAAAAAAAGTTAGCAGATAGAGCAGGGTCTATATGTATATGTAGTAGGGCCAGACCCAGAGTGGCCTACCACTAACATGTGACTGAAATTTCGCAGCAACCGCCGATCATCCTTCCTATTCCGAGTCCTTCCACGCGTAAAAGTACCACATACATACATACATCCATACATACATACATGATGTATGCATTCACATCACCGACTCCACCACACCCCCACCCACACACATACCAACCCACTACTCTGTCTATAAATACGCCTTCACTCCTCTGCTACACCCTCTCCTCATTCAATTCTACCAACTCGGGAAGGACTAACAATGGGCCAGGTGAGTTCCTTCCCAGTCTCTCCATCCATTTGTGTGTGTTTTTCTATTTCTCTGATTTTGTTCTGTTTCGATGTTTTGATTGCAGAAGAAGGGAAACAACGGAGGCGAGAAGAACAACAACAACGGCGGTGACGGAGAGAAGAAGGGCGGTGATGGTATAATCACTGTGGTTTTGAAGATGGACATGCATTGCGAGGGTTGTGCTTCTAAGATGAAGAAGTGCGTTTGCCGCTTTGAAGGTATGCATATCAGATTCCTTATCAAGTTCCTACTCTCTTTCGTTTCTTTGATTGTTTTTGCTATTTTTTTTTTCATTGTTTTCTTTACATGTCGGCTTTAGATTGAGATTCATCCTCTGTTCTTTATTGCCTCTGTTTCTGCTCTTACTTCCGATTGTAAGATTCGACGGTTATTCAACCATATGCTCTGTTTCTGTACCTTGGCAATTTATTTGTTTTTGATTTGTTTCGGATTTTACTGTCAAATTATTGAAGAATATCGAGAATGAGACGTTAACACATTTATATTGAGTTGTTTTTCTGTAATTTTGTTTAGTGATATGTTTTTGATGTTTGTGATTTGAGTAAAGGTGTTGAATCCGTGAAAGGAGACTGTGTGTCTAACAAACTGACGGTGATCGGGAAAGTAGATCCGGTGAAGCTCCGAGAGATGGTTGAGCAGAAGGCGAAGAAGAAGGTCGAACTCGTCTCTCCTTTGCCGAAGAAGGACAACAAGAAGGGCGGTGGCGGTGGCGGTGGCGGTGGAGAGCAGAAGGGCGAAGGAAAACCAGAGAAAAAGGCAGATGACAAGAAAACCAAAGACAGAGAGGTACTACTATGCTCTGCTCTCTACTGATGTGCGCCTGTGTCGTATTACGCTTCTCTTCTTTTCCCTCTGGATTTTGCTGTTGTCTTTGGCGCTGCGCATCTGGTGCACGATAGAATGAAGGCGTAGACGTATCACATCAATCCTTCATTCATTCCCACTTCTCTATTGAAACTTGTGGAAGTTACTGTTTTTGTTTAATGGTGTGATTACGCCAACTAGTACACTATACCACTAGAGGCGCATTTTAGTAACTCTACTGTTATTTTCGATGATTCATCAAATCGACACTCATTCAAAACAATTTATTGAAGATTTGAATGAGGAGTTTCGTAAATTTATTTTATTACTATAATTATTTGTTTAATTAATTAATTGCATTAATCTTTTTCTGGTTTTGTAATTTATCTCAGCCTCCGGTGACCACCGCGGTGATGAAGGTGGATCTGCACTGCCAGGGATGCATCAAGAAAATCCAAAAAACCATCACGAAGACCAAAGGTGAGAATATCACGCCCTGTTTTCCGTACAAACAGTTATGTAACAGTTTCCAGTATTTTTAACGGCGATAGTTAACGGCGTTGCAGGATATCATGAAATGTCCATTGATAATCAGAAGAATCTGATCACGGTGAAAGGGACAATGGACATGAAGGCTCTAGCAGATGCACTGAAGCAGAGGCTGAAGAAACCGGTGGAGATTGTCCCGCCCAAGAAAGAAGGAGGCGGCGATAAGAAAGAGAAAGGCGGCGGCGGCGGTGGCGGTGGTGAAGGGGGAAAGGGCAAGAAGGATGGTGGTGGTGAGGGTGGCGGAAATGGAAATGGTGGAGGGGGGCAGGGAGAGCAAAATATAATCCAGCATGTGATGCATCAGAATCCATACATGAATGGGTACGGGTCGGGTTATCCGATAGATCCCTACCCGTACCATCATGTTCAAGCTCCGATGGATCACTACCCATACCAGCCTGTTCAAGCTCCGATGGATCACTACCCATACCAGGTTGTTCAAGCTCCACAAATGTTCAGTGATGAGAACCCTAACGCGTGCTCTGTTATGTGAGGGAGGAATATGAAAAATATGATCAGTGATAGGAATTATGGAACTTAGTTTATGTCAGTATATTATTTGAAGAAAAAGGAGAAAGATGTAAATAACATCACACGGATGTTTTGTAAGTGGTTGGTGAATTGTGGGGTTCAGTTATGGTTCCGTTCTTAGTTATTAAATTTTAAAAACATGTGGGGTCTATTTTGTTTAAAACTTTTCATTTTATAATATTGCAGTTGTCAAGTGTTTTGCATTTTGTGATCTCGCAGGCTATGTTTGGCGCGAAGGTTTTTGGATTGGGTTGAAACTATTTTATTCATAAAAAGATAGAATAAGTTTTTTAAGTTAAATAAGATAAAATATTACATTAAAATTATAATTATTATTTTTTTTTTTATAAAAATTGAAAAAGTTGAATGAAATTTTTTAACATCAAATTAAAATAGTTAAAAAATTAATTCACATTCTAAACGAAGGGTTAATTTGCTTACATTATTTTTATTTTTTAACTAAATATGCACATAATTCTTAATTATTTAGGTATTATTTGGCATAAATTAAATAAATGTATTTATTTAGATAAGTACTTAATTGAGTCACATCGCGTCTCTATTTTTTTTACATATTTTTTTTATAAAAAATTCAAAAAATATATTTATTTAGATCATTCCAAACAACCTCTTGCAATCAAAATTGATGTTCACTCTTTGCCACTTGCATAGACCTAAAACAAAAACAAGTGCTTTGTGCACTCTGAAGTTTCCTAAAACCCACCAGGAATGAATCCCACTAATTTTAGTAATGAAAGTCCCAATCAAATGTCTCTTTGTTGACGCACCATGATGTGAAAGATTTAGGGCATTAATATATTATTCAATAATATTACATTTATTGGATTTTAAACCAACTTAGGTAAACTACTAATAGGTCTTATTTTAGAGACTTATTATCCAATAGGTTCTACTTTAGAGACTTATTATCCATTAAGTCTTATTGATAAATTTATTAAGTGATAAAGATAAATTTATCAGTCTTTTATTTTTATGAATAAATTTATAGTGATAAATTTATCAGTCTCTTTATTTTTATGAATAAATTTTTAGTGATAAATTTATCACTCTCTTATTTTTATAGTATTAAATTTATTAGTTAGGACCTGTAGGTAAATAAGTCTAGTTAATAGGATTAATTGGTAAGTACCCCTACATTTATTGGATTTTAACTTAGGGTAAACTACCAAGAGGTCCTACTTTGAAGACTTATTACCCAATAGGTCCTACTTTGGAGACTTATTACTTATTAAGTCCTATTGATAAATTTATTAAGTGATAAAGATAAATTTATCAGTCTCTTTGTTTTTATATGAATAAATTTTTAGTGATAAATTTATCACTCTCTTATTTTTATAGTGTTAAATTTATTAATTAGGACCTGTAGGTAAATAAGTCTAGTTAATAGGACTAATTGGTAAGTATCCCTTTAACTTATTCAAATTATTTAAATTTATGGATATTAATCGTCTAATTAGTTAATTGGGAGGATGTAAGTTATTTGAGAGATGTCAATAAGAATAATAATTACAATTGATAAGAATAACATGAATGGTCCGACCATATCATTTGAGCGAAATCAAATTACCAAACTATGTTATTCAAGCGAAATTAAATTACGTGCGAAATTAAATTACCGAACTATGTTATTCAAGCCAAATCTGCTTTACTTCTATTCTGGTGCACCGAGCATTTTTATAGTATTTTTCCTAGAGCTTAAAATTCCTGAACCTTTTTTAAATTTGGTGTTTTACCATATGGCCATTGGCGGGTATGACTTGCCCAAATCATTGCTTAAAACTTTTGACCAAATGTTTGTGCCGTAGGGTATATTGGATTTTCTAATACCAACAATGCATCTCATATGATGGTGGGAGGCACAGCTCATTTGGCTCTATTTCGAGTTCGTTTCATTGTTTCATTTTTAAGATATATTAAATAAAATATATTTATAAAAAAATAAATTAATCAGATGACAATTTTTTTTTATCGAATCATATATGATTAGAATTGGGATTCACTGAATTTGGCGTGTAAAGATAAAAAATAAAATAAAAATAAGGAGAGAGAAACGAGTAGTTCATTTTCTAATAATAAAATAATTATTGGGTAAAATAATTTAGTTATGTTTCAAGTTATTACCATGTAAAACTTCAAGCATGGTTTGGTATTAAGTTAATATAGTAAAAAAAAATTTAAAAATTATTAAAAGTTATCATATCATTTTCTTTATATTTCTGCATATTTTTTTCGTAAAAAATCAAATATGACTTATATTTTGATTTTTTAATTTTTTATGAAAATATATATAGAAAAACAGAGATGGTGTGACAGAAATAATCCAATAATAACTTATTTGGCTTATTGAATGAGATGTAGATGTACATTTTATGATGAATAGTTTAGAAAAGTCACATTAATATATTTTTATTTTATATTAAAAAGAAGTCAAAAATATTTTAAATTTTAAATTAACGTTATAATTATAAACTATTATTTTTAAATTTTAATAATGTGTTTCAATTTCATGGGAAGTAATGAAAATCTCCATTATAACATGTCATAAGAGAATTTGAATCTCAAAAATTCAGTTAATATCATATATAAGTGGGTGGGCTAGAGAGCCTTAGGTTCAGTATGTTTTGAATTATTATTATTATTTTTTAAATAAACTTAATTTAAGAAAAATAAATACCAAAAAAATATTCTTAAAATTTTAAAAATCTTTTCAGCCCCAAAATGGGCGATGTTCTCCTAGAATATATTTTCCATAAAACCATTATAAAAAAAAGAAAAAAAGAAGTAGAAATATTTATTTTTTAATCAAATTAAATTTTAATTTTCACAAAAATATTTTAAAAACTAAATTCTAATATGAAACCAAATCTATATATATATATATATATTAAGGAAAGTGAGTAGTCTTATAAGAGTTTCAATATCTCATACTAATTTTTTTAATTTAAAATAATTAAGAAAATCTCTATTGATTAGCTTCCATTTAACAATACTAACGGGTGCTACACGCGATGCATGTGCAATTCAGATAACTAATAATAAACAAATAATAAAAAATTTAATATCATAACATGTATGTATGTTGGCTTTTTTGGCTTTCGAAAGTTAATATTATAATTTTAAACGTGCCAGCAATGATCAATCAGTCCTTACAGAAGATTAATTGTCAACTAATTATCAGACGATTGTATTTTAGTTCTCTCAGCCTCAATGAAGAGGACTTTTATTGGTGGTTTGTTTAGGAAAATTTAGTAAATAACAATTAAGTGAAGAATAATTTTAGAATTTCATTAAGTAAAATGAAAAACTTACAATGATCTGACCTAGCTTCGTAGAGGTTTACAGCAACAAGCTATTTGAAACTACTCCTATAAATGAAGTGCAGTACAGGAATTTGAAGTACAGAAATGTAAAGAACTGTAAAAATTGGAAGGGAAAACAAAGTAAATAAAATTGATTTTTTGATCTGAGTCTGGATCCTTCATTCTGAGGCCTTCTCTACTATTTGTAATTCTCAATGATAACCGTCGAATTGGGCTTCTAACCGTTGAAATGTCCTCCCATGACTGCTGAACATGCTCTCTCACAGTCAGTCTCACTATGCCACCTTTGCAGTTAGGCTTTCCTCCTGATTTTGAATTTGAACTTTGTGAGTAACTGTTAGGCCACATCACCTCATATCCCTCGATCGTTCCAATGCTACGCAGATCCATTATAATCAATACGGGCTGACACGTGTCTGATTATGGTTGGCAACTTGTATTAACTCCCCAAATTGCCCCCTTCATGCCACGTGTTGATTGTGATTGGCTTTTACAATTTATAGAGTCAACATTACCTCTCGCACTAATATACCCAATACTTGGTGATATTAGTGGATCAAGGCACTTTACCCACATCCTAGGACGTACATAGGTTTTGCATCTTCTTAGAAATGCAACCGACGTCCATCATTACAATGTTTGTACTGCATTAAATTCTCTTCTACGCCTTGAACATTTCCCACTATCTGAGCATTCGAAAAGGCTGATACAATCCTCACGGCCAAGCAAACCTTTTCTTACATTGATCGAGCATACGAGGAGTCTATGGAAGATAATTATAGGCCTCGAAAGAATCTCAATGCATTTATTGATTACATCTATCCGTCTCCATTTATGCAAGTTATGAAAGCTTTTGCAACGTACCAACCTTTAGACCCAAAGTTTGCCAATTACGAACCCTTAGATCAAGCATTTGCAAAAATGGATCTTGGAAACTCTTCGTCTGCCCCATCATCTTTTGCATGGGACATAGCTGCTTCTTCCTCTACCCCACCAACCTCTACATGGGACACAGCTGCTCTTTTTTCCTCCAGGTCTATTGGCTGGGGAAGTTAGCCAGAACTTGATGAATGCAAGCTAAGGGAGTGAATTCACCATCAATTCGTTGAATTCGTTGATCCTTTGTCTATCCCTCATTTTGCTCGGAGCTCAGTAGTTTACCCCTATGTATCCATCGATCGCCGACGCAGTTTGGAGCACAACTTATTTGTAGCGTGGTACACATCTTCCGTGCCTACGAAGATAGTGCGAGAAACTCCTCATCCAGAGGAAGCACAAGGATACAATCCGTCATTCTTAGCTAAGAAGGCAAAATTTTGCTCTTTTGACTGGTTTGAATGTGTGAATAACCCCCAATTCCCTTCTGCTTTTGGGATGGACCCTCTTGCGCCTCCTCTTCCTCAAAATCCTCACTGGATGAAGGAACTAAAACTTACTCTCTTTGAGAATCAGTTTCTTCCTTCCTACCAACCTCTAGATCTTCCCACTATATTTGAGCGATACCAAGCTCAACTTTTGCTTGCAGTCTTTTCTCACTTGCCTTTTAATGTTCTTGGAGATGATATTCCTCTTAAGAACTTTCGATGGGCTTGTGACATTATGACTCGGGGTCATGTCCTCAACCCCATTGCTCAAGCAGAACTTCAGATGTTTTTGGATTAACTCCCACTTCTTCTCCATTGGTACCAAACTTCTTTGGCTACCACTAAATCTTTGGACAAAATCTCAGCCCCATCGATTTCAAACCCAGTATGAAGCAGAGAATCTTATCGATGAATATAATGACTTCAAGAATAAAGATTCTGCATACTAGGATGATCTAGATATGGATTAGACGGAACAAGGATTGAAGGAAATGGAGTTCGAAATGAAAACTGAATAGTTTTTCCATCAAATAAGAACATATCAGCTACAACAACCCCGCTTGGATAGGATAAAGGACAGAATAAAAAAGGAATATAAATTCATTGACCACTGTTGGGGCAAATTTCATGACATTGTTATTCTTTCTATTTCTTATTTTTATAAAATTGAATTTGTAGCCAAGAAGGCTTTCTAATGTAACTATTTTCATATCAATAAAGCTAGGTTTTTCTTTCTTTATTCGGCATGGTCTGACTTTATATTCCAATTACATACTTGTGACCATTCTATTTGCCCAAATCAAACAAAATCAGAGTTTCGAATTTACCAATTTTGTCCTTCGAAACCTGATTTGAACATTTCCAATGGAATACTTGAAACCTAATTTAAATATCTCTAACATATGGAGTATAATTAACAATCTTTGTCTTAGGTCTTCTCATTCCAATCATATGGTTAACACAATCAACAACTTCGAATTAACTATCTTTGCTTCGAAAAAATAGTCTACGTGTTTTGAAGTATAGAAACTTCCCTTAGAGATTACACTGTTTTATTCTTAAAGAGTGAGTCCCTTTAGGTTCTTTCACTGCTTAGCCAAATATTGGTTTTTTGCAACTTTGAAGTTTAAAACAAACAAATTCTAGCTGCAGAGTATTTCAAAGTTTACTTTGAAGGATTTTATTTTCAACAAGAAACCTAAAAGCAAATCTTTAATCCTCTTGAAGCAAACAAACACCTGGGCATTCTTGCACTCTTAGGTATGAAACGTGCTTCGAAGTCAACTTCCTGCTTTCGAAGCCCTTGCAGGATGTTGGACATCTGGTTTTAAAGCCAAATCTTAATTTTGAAGCCAAATACTTGTTTTTCAAAGCTAATCCAGATATTTAACATATGTTTCCCTCTAGAAACTTTTCTTCATTTTAAATTTGGGACCCTTTATATTTTAAAATAAGGGTTTTAATTTCACATTGACCTAAATCATAAAATAATCATTTCGGATCCACCTGACCCACTCAACTTGTTCAGGTAACTTTTGGACAGAAATGTTTAAAAACCCCTTCCCTTTGTATTCCACCTATCTATTGTCCAAAAATTCCTTTCTCTCCCTTTTGAACTTGTCTGCAAGTTTCGCTTCTTACTCACCTTCTTTTTTCACCCCTTCAGTAATGGCTTCTCTGAAAGTGCAAACCGTTGAGCGTGTGAGTCCCTCTGTAGCTTTAAGGAGACTCATCAATGAAGAATGTGAAAAGTACGAAGCTAGTGAACGGTGTGCTGTTGATAGATGTATTCTTATTCCTTGTCGTCATGTTCAAGGAGAGTATGTACTTGGACCCATTTTCAAGGAGGCCTCCCCTCAGCTCCCTGCCTTATACCCTCGTCTGGAGGATCATTGCTTACTCTACGAGGGGGGCTTTGACTGGGAAAACTGGAGGTTAAATCGACCCCACCGCTGCTAGCCCACAATGAGACTTGAATGGGAAAAATGGTATGATCGAGTTGTCCTTGCTAGGACACTTGACCTTTAAGAACTCTGCCTCCTTGATGCCCTTCGACTAGCTAGGTTTTCTATTCCTAAAGACCCTTTCCTTATACTTGCTGCATTATGTTTTTGGAATTCTTCTTTTAATTTTTTTCAATTTCAACGCGGTATGATGGCGCCTACCATTCTGGATATATGTCATCTTCTAGGTTTATCTCCCATTGTCACTCTTTTTGGTCCTGACTATCCCGATCTTAATGTGCCATTTTTCATCCCTCCTTTGAACTCCTCCTTCAGTGATTTTGCATAGTCTGAAAATCCAAAGGAAAGCCTGTGATAGACAGAGAGTTCTTCTCCTTTCTTTTGTATTGGCTTTGTAAATTCTTATTTTGTACCTCTTCTCAGAGGATTATGCCTGAGTTTGCTCCCCTTGCCAAGGCTCTGGCTTTGGGGAAGAAAATAGCCTTAGCTCCATATGTTCTGGGCCATGTATATAGAGCATACTCCCAATTTTGTGAAAAACCTTTAGATACTAATCAAGGGGGGCCACTCTGGATATTACAGCTCTGGCTTTTTGCTTATTTCACTACTTTGCACTCTAGGTGTTTGAAATTTTTGCTATCAAACCCTACCTCTTATGAAATAAAATATGCCAGACTTTCACTTTATCCTTCCACTTTTGCCTTATATTTTACTTTTTTTCATCAACTTCCAGCTTCCCCTTCTTCTCACACCTTCTTCTGTCCCTTTGAAGCCAATATTGGCTTAGCCTGGTTGAGGACTTTCTTGACTGATAGAAACTGTTCCCAACCTCAACACATGAATATGTGGACTTCTATTTTAACTCCCAAAGAGCTTTTCATTGGCACTTTAAATCTTAGAGCTTACAAGTGCATAGCAGAAGCCTACTGTCCTGCTCAATTTTCCAAGCAACTTGGGCTTACCCACCGGATCCCTATTCCTCTCTACAGTCAAACCAACCCCAAGCTTACCACCAGAGAGCTGAAGGTACAAAGACCCAAGCTAGAGAAGGCAACCTCCAAACTCATTCAGGACTTAATTGAATTTCAGTTCATTCCCTTCATCCCACAAGGCACTGTACTGAAGAGGTATCAGAACTGGTGGTCAGCAAACATGGAGGTGCTCCTGGAAATACCTCCCAAAGACCTACTGGTGGGATTGGACTTGCCTTCTCAGACCCAGCCTAAGGGAACTAGGCTCATTACTCCTTCTACAGCTCCTGCCATCCCAGTTTCTGCTCTTGCTGACACAAAGAGAGCTCCTTCTGCCTCCCCTCCTTCTCCTAGAGTTACTAGGGTTGCTTCGAAGAAAAACATGTATTTCTTATATTTCTTTTATCTTTTCCTTATAATGCTTAACTCCTTTATTTATGGATTTTTTTTTATGCAGGAGCTTCACAAGTAGATTCTCCTCAAAAGGCTCAAACCCTAAACATTCTTAAGGACAAGCAACAACAGCAAAAGAAAAGAAAACTTGTGCTTAGTCCTGAAGAGGAGGAAGTACCTGAAGAGGAGAAAATATCTGAAGAACCATCACTTAAGAGGAAGAAGAAAATAATTATCTCTCCCTCGGATTTCAATGATGACCCTACTCATCAAGCGGCTACCAAGGCAGTCAAGAAAGAGCAATCTAAAGAATTAGTGGTTTTTCAAAGGTCTGAGAAAAGGAGACAGCAGTAGATAATAAGAAATGAGACAGCTGCTGCGGATGCACTTCAAAGAGAAACTGTAAGGAGGCAACAAACTGCTGAACACTATGCTCTTCACAATTCTCCAACCATTATCACTAGTACTTTTGAGGCTGGTAATTTCCTTCAGTTTTTGTTTTTGTTTTTGTTTTGATAATTTCCTTTCCCAAAGTTTTAGTAATAAAACTTACCATTGTTTCTTACTTTTTCATTTGCAGCAACAGTTATTCTACCTTCTCCTTCGACAAAGGTTTCTTCAGTCTTATCTGAAGTTAAAAAACCATTAGAGGCAACCTCGAAAAGGAGGAATAAGGTCGATCCTAATATGCCCTTAAATGCAGCCCATTCAAACAATACTTCCACTCCCCAACTCTACATTCTCCATACCTTTTTTGAGGCAGGGTATTCCTATATCCTTATCTTTTGGCTTAACTCCATATCTTCCTCATCTAACCTTTATCTCTGCCCAATTTACTCTTCCTACAATCCTGGCTGCTCCTTCCCCACCTGAAAAGATCCCAATTATCACTTCATCTTCAGTGATAGCTGATACTCTCAGAGAAGATACTGGTGGCTCACCAATTGTTTGTCTACCATCACTATCCAGCTCCAGTCCTTCTTCTCTTGACTTACTAGTGGCTAGGACTATGGAAACTGCTAGGGACACTTCATCCTCCTCTCCTATACCTATGCAGTCATCTCTTCCTTCCACTAGAGCCCTTTTTGCGCCACTGATGTCAGTGGAAGACATGGACATTTTTGAAGCTAAGCTAGCTAGCCTTTTTGACATACCTTCTACCATTCCATCAGCTAGTAATGAAGCTAAGCCATTGGTCCTGGCTGACTCTTTCTTGGAAATTTTTGAGAGCTCTTCCACCACCAGTAGGGCTTATTTACCTTCACTAGACTTGGATACCTGTTTGGAATTACTAACATTATTCTCAAGGATTCCATTCGAAGCCTTGCAAAGACCTATTATCAAGAATGGTTTCCTTCAGTACCACAAGATCCTTGAGCAATCCAACATGGCTATTTCAAGTCACTTATCCCAAGCAGTAACTACTGTAGATTTTTATGTCAACATTTGCCATATTGCCAAAGCTGCAGAGGAGAAGCTATCGAAAGACAAGGAATTTATTTCTCATATACATGCTGAGGTGTCTAAATTGAAAGGACAACATTCTTCTGCTTCTCAATTTTGAACCCAACTTTTCAAGAAGAAAGCTCAATTAAAGGAAGAGTTATCAACAGTTAACTTGGCTTTAGATTAAACTGCTACAGAGCTGCAAATCACTAACCAAGGGCTGGCTGATCGAAGACAGGACATGGCTACAGCCATTCAGTTGTTCCCATCTCTTTGGAGTAGAGAATCAATTGTAAGAAAACAACTAAAATATTTTACTGACTTTTGGGCCAATCTATGGCTGCATGTACTTAACTCCTTATGAAATGGAATCTTTATTTACTATTTGAGTGTTTTCATACTTCTCTGTTTTAGCATTTTCTACACTCCTTGTGTTTCCCATACAGTTGGATAATAAGGTTTCAAATACCTACCGTTAATTTTCTTAGGGTGTACATACCCATTCAAATTCCTCAAATGGTATGCTCTCCTAGGCAAGACTTTATGAACTTGATATGGTCTTTCCCAATTAGGTGACCATTTGCCAAACTTATGGCTTTTAATTCCTATTGCAAGTATTGTCTTCCATACCAAATCACCTTCATCAAAGCTAATGCGCTTGACTTTCTTATTATAGTTTTTGGCTGCTCTCTTCTTTTGAAAGAGAATGCTATTTAATGCCAAAATTCTAGCTTCATCCACATTTTCTAATTCCAAGAACATGCTCTGATGGTACTGCTTAGGAGCTAACTGGTCCTGACATCTCACCCTTAAGGACTTAATGTTAATCTCTACAAGTAACACTACATCATGCCCATATACTAAGGCATAAGGAGTAACTCCTGTACTTGACCTTGGGAAAGTCTTATAAGCCCACAACACATCCAATAACAAGTTACGCCAATCCCTGGGATTATCTTCCACAACTCTCTGTATTCCTTTTTTCAATGACTTATTGGATGATTCTGCTTGACCATTTGCTTGTACATAATAAGGGGTAGAATTAACAAGGCTAATTCCAAACTCTGGGCGAAAGACTTTACCATCTTTCCATCAAACACAGTCCTATTATCCACAGTTATGGTCTGTGGGATGCCAAACCTATGAATCAAATCTTTAATAAATCCAATAACTTCAGTTTGGTCTACAATCTTATATGGTTTAGCTTCGACCCACTTAGTGAAGTAGTTTGTGGCCACTAAGATGAAACAATGGTGCTTCGAAGAGGATGGATGTATTTTCCCTATCATATCCATAGCCCAACCTCTAAATGGCCAAGGTTTCACAATTGCATGCAAATTAGTTATTGGTACATGTATTATCATGCCATGCTTTTGGCATGCTTGGCAACCTCTAGCATATTCTATACAATCTTTAAGAATGGTGGGCCAATAGTAGGAATGGTTTCGAAGCAGCCATCTCATCTTCACACCAGGCTGATGAGCACCACAGATACCTTCATGAACTTCAACCATGGCTGTCAATGCCTCCTTTGGCCCTAGACATTCCAATAACAATCTATCTGCTCCCCTTTTGTAAAGAGCATTACCATACACTATGTATTGCATAAATTGTAATTTGATCTTTCTACTGGCTTTCGAAGATGTGCCAGTTAGGTACTGCATTATTGGATGCCTCCAATCTTGATCTTGTAAGTCATTATGATTGACTTCTAACACCACATTCCTTTTAGCTAAAGGTGGTATTAATTTTTGATATGTTACTTGATTTATATTCATTTGAGTGTCATCCCTTCTTCTGAAATTCGAAGCTTTCTGAGCTATATCATTGGCTTTGTTATTCATGAACCTTGGGATATAAGTCACATTTGCTATCTAAAACTGAGAAAGCAAATTTAATACAACAACATAGTATGGCAACATGCTTGCACTTTAACATTTGAAAATTCCTTTCACTTGGTTGACCACCAATTGAGAATCTCCAAATATATCAATTGCATGAGCTTGTAATCCAATAAGTATTTCTAGTCCCATTATTAAAGCTTCATATTCAACTTGATTATTGGAACAAGTAATTTCATCAACTCTCAAACCATGTGTGGTTTCTACCCGCTGTAGTGACTTAATCACCACACCAATTCTAGTCAGACCATTGGCTTTTGATCCATCAAACTACATTTGCCATGGCTCAATATTAACCATACCAAGATCCATTATCTCTTGGCTTTCTATCTGACATGGATGATCTGCCAAGAAATTAGCTAAAACTTGTCCTTTTATTGCCTTTTAGGGGACATATTCTAGATGAAATTCTGATAAGGCTAGCATCCATTTGCCAATTCTTCCTCTCAACATAGGTCTAGATAACATATACTTAACCAAATCTATGGTTGTAATTACCAAGACTACTGTAGGCAAAAGATAGTATCTTAATTTCATTGCAGCAAAATACAATGCAAGGCACAGCTTTTCTACAGCTGAATATTTACATTCACAAGAATTTAAAAACCTACTAAGGTAATAAACTGCTTGCTCATTTCCTTCTTCATTGTCCTGGGCTAAAAAAACTCCTAATGAATCTTCTGCTGCAGCAATGTACAACTTCAAGGGCTTATCATTCTTTGGTGGCATCAGCATTGGAGGCTTGGCCAAGTAGGCTTTAATTCCTTCAAAAGCAGTTTGATGCTCTACTATCCACACAAACTCCTCTTCATCTTTCAGCTTTAATAAAGAAGAAAATACTCTAGTTTTCCCTGTAGTGTTAGAAATAAATCTTCAAAGAAAATTAACTTGACCAAGGAACTTTTGTACTTCTTTCTTACTTGATGAAGGCTTGGCCTCAATGATGGCTTTGGCTTTATTCTGATCAATCTGTATTCCTTTCTTGCATACTACATAGTCCAAGAACTTTTCAGCTGATACACCAAAAGCACATTTGAGAGAATTAAGCTTCAACTTGAACTTTCTCATTCTTTCAAAAGCTGCCTTCATGTGAATCAAGTGTTCTTCCATGGACTGAGATTTTACTACAATGTCATCAATGTAACACTCTAAATATTCTCCAATGAGATCATGAAAGATAGTGTTCATTGCTCTTTGATATGTAGCCACAACATTCTTTAGACCAAATGGCATTTTGACCCATTCAAAGGTGCCAATATTCCCTGGACATCTGAATGCTGTCTTATGGACATCCTCCTCTGCAATGCAAATTTGGTTATAACCAGAATGCCCATCCATCATAGATAAAATTTTGTGCCCTGCTGAACTGTCCACCAACAAGTCTACTATGGGTATGGGGTACTCATCTTTTGGAGTTGCTAAGTTCAGGTTTCTAAAATCGATGCATACCCTCATTTTATCATTGTTTTTAACTATAGGCACAACATTGGACAGCCATTCAAGATATTTGATTGTTCTAATAAAGCCTGCCTTAAGGAGCCTAAGAATTTCCTCCTTGACCTTTTGAACCACCTCAGGACTCATTCTTCTTGGTTTTTGCTTATATGACTTGAAATTAGGCTTCATAGGGAGCCTATGTTCTACTAATGATCTGTTCAATCTAGGCAACCCATTATAAGACCAAGCGAAGCAATCCTTATATTGTTTTAAGACAACTAATAACCGGCTTTTATCACAAGGACTTAACCACGCACTGATATAAATAGGTTGCTGTACAGAACCTTCCCCTAAATTGACTTCTTCCAAGGGATCTTGTACTTGAGCACTCGCTAATGCTTCTCTTCTGATTTCTTCTACCCTCGAAGCAATTTCTTTGCTTTGTTCTGCTCACACTTTCTCTAGTTCAACATCTTTGCCTTTTTCCTCATAAACAAAGTCTGTCCATGAGGCTTCTTTCTCCTACATCTCCTGGACCTTTGTTTCGATGTCTAATGCACAGTATTTATCAAAGGTCAAAGACCTAACCTATTGTTGCCCCTGCTTACAGCCAACTAACATGGCTTCTTTTTCTTATTCTTGAACCTTCTAGACTATCGATTTTATGTCCAACATTGAAAATTTAATTAAAGCCAAGGGTTTAACTTCTTGGGTTTCATCTTCTTGCCTACAACTAGGCATCATTATCATTCTTGATGACAAATTCTTCATCAGCACTCTTTTGCACTAAGTGCTTCAGGTATGCTACTTCCTCATCAACCGTCACTTCGGCTGAACCATCAGGTTTTCTTAATATACTGAATGGTGTCACTCCTTCAGTATACAACTTGGCCTCTGCAAAGTCAGCACAAGCAATAAAGGGTTGAGGATCTGCATTGATCTCCTTTGTCTCTCCAATGCATAAGGCCATCATTATCTTCTGATGTAGAGAGGAAGGCACACATTTGTTGGTGTGAATCCAATCCCTGCCAAGTAAAGCATTATACTTAGCATTACTATCAATAACAAAGAATGCCGTCATGCAATCTTTGGTTCCCACACTCAGGTTGATGGGCAAAATACCCTGAGCCATCTGCTTATCCCTAGCAAAACCAACAATGGTTGTTCTGGTTGGGATTAATCTAGGGTTCCTTTTTTCCAATTTCTTCAAAGAGGATTTCGGAAGCAGGTTCACTGTTGCCCCATTATCCACCAATACCCTATTCATTTGTATCCCATCGAAAAAAGCCTTGATATACGAGGGCTTGACATGCTGTGTCATGGATGTTATAGGATTCTCAAAAGGATATGAGAGGTTAATACTCACTTCCTCACTCTCATCTTCAGTTTTCACTGGTGTGGCTACTTCAGACTCATCGTGAACCATGCTAACCTGTGAATCTTCACTAGAAACTAGAATAGGGTCAATCTCCTAGGCTTCTTGGTTTCCATCTTCAGCTTGGAACTCTTGTGGCAGTATATGCACCATATTTACTAACACTGGAGGAAATGAGCCAAACTGAACTGCTGGCTGTACTTGTTTATTTTCCAGGCTAACTTGTTCAGTTATTTCAGAAACATCTTCCATGTTGCACTCTGGTACTTCAGTACTAGTGACTTCCTTCGAATGTTCTGCCCCTGCTAGTTTTTCGACCAAAAATGTCTGCTTAGCCATGAAGGCTTCAAACATCTCATCCTCAGCCATTTCTTTCCTTTGGCCTAGTTTCATTTCTCCTTCTTTCTCACTGTTGCTTTCCATCAAGGCCTTTTCAAGACCTGCTAAGCTGGACCTTTCCTTGGCTTTTAGTTCAGTGTGAACTTTAGCCAATTGCTCTTTACGAAAACTTCTTTTGTTCTGAGGAGCCAATTTTGGACTATGATCCAATTTTGGACTTTCTCTTTCCTCTGTCTGGCCTTTTGGCTGGGTCAATGAAGAACTCTCTCCACTCTCCTTCAGATCCTTTTGGTACTGAGTGTATCTTCGCTAGATCTTCTTCCTTTGAGACCTAGAAATTACTGGAACCATATTTAGTTTATTTGTTTCTGGGTGCTTTAGTAACACCCAATTATTTGGAGTCATCAAGAGAGGTTTAACCATTCTACCCTAGTCTCCAAAAACATTTCTTTGGGTAGGCATTTCCTTAGGCTTGTTCTATATGACAAACCAATCTAGAACCCCAGGTACCCATGAACTCACTAGTTAAGTTGCTGAACTAGCTCTTTCTGCCTTCGAAGCTGTTTGTGGAGGCCACTGTTTGGCCCTGGTCCCTTGTCTTGAGCCTAATTCAGGCCTTCTGTTAGGGTGGTTACCTTCCATCT
The DNA here is from genome assembly GCA_030407325.1 of Camellia japonica. NCBI lineage: Eukaryota > Viridiplantae > Streptophyta > Magnoliopsida > Ericales > Theaceae > Camellia > Camellia japonica. The sequence goes on along the minus strand of JAPPVO010000003.1, from coordinate 71,357,252 downwards.
TGTTTGAGGCTAATCTTGGAGACTTTTGTTTTTGCTCTGATTCCATAACTTGAGCCCACTTCAGGCCTCCTCTCAGGATAGTTGCCTTCTATCTTGTAATAGTTGGGTGGTCTGAATTCATGTAGAGGTCTCTTACCCTTAGAATGCACTCTAGTGGTTGATGGTCCAGCCAAAAATGGTTTTTGTCTAGGACCAGTTGGGTATGGCCTCTTGTTGTAGGTACTGGTTGGTTTAGGATGTCTCTGCACATCCTTGTAATACTGTTTTCCATCAATTGGGAGCCCTTTCAACCATTTGTAACTTAACCTGCATCTGGGACATATCCGTTACATGACAGCTGCCTCTAGAGAGTCATTATCTAGTGCCTCCTTACTAGAGTCCTCCCTATGGTCTGCAAAGCTCTGCCCATTCGCTGGTGAACTTCTGGTATCTTTCTTGACAGTAGTCTGGCTGGTAACATGCATCTGCACATTAACCTCCTCCAATTCCTTCAAGGATAGGTTCTGGAAGTCTGGCACAACAACATTGGCTATAACTTCTCCAATCTCTAGGAATGGATTAGTGTCAATCTCCATAGCTTTCTCTGCTTTAGTTGGGAATTTTAAACTCCCCTTTCGAATCTGTTCTTGGATCCTGTCCCGAAAAACAATACAGTTTTTAGTTGAGTGAGACCAAGAATTGTGCCATTTACAATACATTTTCCTTTTAAATTCTTTTGGAGAAGGAATTTTAACTCCCTTTGGTAACTTTAGAAAATTTACTGTAAGCAAATGATCAAAAATGTCATCTGCCTTTGTTAAATCGAAAGAGTATTTCCTATAAAGGTCTTTCTTTTAAACTGCTGGTCTATTGTAGTGTCCTTATGAATTAATGCCTCACAGATCACAAGCTCTTTCCCTATGATCTCTGCTACATCAATCTTGTAATTAGGGTCTCTATAATAAGTCATGTATGATGCATTACTTTGATATTGTTCTTCCTCAAGTAATGATTCATATCTAGACACCTTATAGGTTAATTCCACTAAGTCTCGAAACTCAGTTGAGTCAAACTTCTTTCGAAGCCTAAACTCTAAACCATTGTGAGCCAATCTCACAAATTTAGGTTCTGGTAGAATGACCCTACACTTGTTTCGTGCTCTTTTGAATCTGGCAATAAATTAAACAGCCTTCTCATCAAGCCTTTGACTCAACCTTGCCAAGTCTACCATGGAAACTTCTGGCTCTGTTTGGAAGAATTGGGCATGAAATGCCTCCTCCATTTGCTGCCAAGTTTGGATAAAGCCAGGTGTAAGGTTAATATACCATACAAAAGCTGCCTCAATTAGAGAATTTAGAAAAATTCTTAACTTCATGTAATTATTATTGGTAAATTCACCATATTGGACTGCGAACCTAGCAATGTGTTCTATTGTTGACTGCTTTTCATTCTTATAAAAAAATAACAAAATCTGGTATTCTAAACCCCCTTGGGTATTCATGCACCTTATCCACCCATTCTGGGTATGGCTTTCTATACACAAGAGTTTGAACCCCCCAAGCCATAGGTCCATACATTTCTATGACAATATCAGCGATTTGGTTCCTAGGAACCATATTTTGTGCTTGTTGAACTACCACTAGAGGAACAAACATAGGATTTGGTGGAAACCCTTATGCTTGAGGTCCTCTTGGTCCATAGGGAGGTATATTTGGGACTGGTTGTCCCTGTGGTATTGGCTACGGTTGAGGGTATGATTGACCTTTCTGAGCCTGTCCTGTGAAAGGACCTACGAAAAGGACTACAATAGGAGGAACAGGTGTTGTTTCTCTCCCAGCTGCAGGAAACCCTTCCAACCCCGCAGGTGTGAATTCGAACAAAGGATTAGTGAACCCCCTTGTGCCAGGTATGGCTTCGAATATGGGATTCGGAAACATTCTCATGCCATTTTCTTGTGTTGGCCCAAATCCACCAGTTTGTATGGCTTCGCTGTTAGGTAATGAGGCATTTTGAGTTACCATAGGCCTCGAAAGAGGCTCATACCATGACTGAGGTATAGGTGATGGTCTTTCATAATTTTGATTACTAGTCTGACCATTAGTATGTCCATTACTTTACATCGGTTGTTTATCTCTAGCCGATCTTTGCTGAGGAACATTTGAATTTTCCTCCATATGCCTTGTGTTAGTTGGTTGATGAGAATTCATCCGATTCATAAAGGATATTGCCTATATTTCCATTGTGTTCATTAACTACTGTCCCATGGCATCTACCAGGCCTCCTTATGGATTCATTAGCTGAGTAGATAGAACAGTGGATGGTCCAATTCCATGGCCTTGTCCAATATTTTGAACATGTGGTGGATGTTCTGAATTACTAGTCTGTTCGATCATAGGTTCTGATGAGATAGGTGCTTCCATAGGATGTGTTATCACATTATCCTTTAGATCAGGTATTTCTACCTCTCATTTCACACCTTCTTCCAGGCGTTCATTTTCTCCTTGTCTCTTACGTCTAGCCATTTCAATTAGTCCCACCGGGCGTGCCAAAAATATATTTTGGCTTTTTTGGCTTTTAAAGGTTAATATTGTAATTTTAAGCGTGCCAGCAAGGATCAATCAGTCCTTATAGAAGATTAATTGCCAACCAATTATCAGACGATTGTGTTTTAGTTTTCTCAGCCTCAATGAAGAAAACTTTTACTGGTGACTTGTTTAGGAGAATTTAGTAAATAACAATTAAGTGAAGAATAATTTCAGAATTTCGTTAAGTAAAATGAAAAACTAACAATGATCTGACTCAGCCTCGTAGAGGTTTACAGTAATAAGCTATTTGAAACTACTCCTATCAATGAAGTGCAGTACATGAATTTGAAGTACAGAAATGTAAAGAACTGTAAAAACTGGAAAGGAAAATAAAGTAAATAAAATTGGTTTTTTGATCTGAGTCTGGATCCTTCATTCTGAGGCCTTCTCTGTATTTATACTTCTCAATGATAACCGTCGAAGTGGGTTTCTAACTGTCAAAATATCCTTCCATGATTGCTGAACATGCTCTCTCACAGTCAGTCCCACTACGCCACCTTTGCAGTTAGGATTCCCTCCTGATTTTGAATTTGAACTTTGTGAGTAACCGTTAGGCCACATCACCTTATATCCCTCGATTGTTCCAGTGCTACGCAGATCCATTATTATCAATACGGGCTAACACGTGTCTGACTATAATTGGTGTCACGACCCAAACCCGCCCCTATAGGTTTAGTGACGTGACCGGCCAGTAATCCGTGGATTACCTTCGGCCTCCAAACAGATTAACAAATATAAAGGGGCTGCGGAAGCAATAATATAAAATAAGCAAGGTCCAATGAGCTGTGATGACATACATGGGACAGTAAATTTTAAAACTTATTCATATACATAAACATGCTAGTCAGGTACACCCATATGTACAAAATATTTACATAAGTACATCCCAAGATCCGACTTAACAAAACAAGTACAAAGACTAGCATGAGGTACAAAACTGCCACGGTGTTAGGCTTCAGGCGGAACCTCCTCGGGAGGCGCAACAGGTGGCTAACCAAAACAAAAACAGAGGGCCATCAACTCTGGCCAGGGTCTTGTGCCGGCTCACCTACATATATATAGTAAACTGTGAGCGAAAGCCCAGTGAATAATAAACAGAGTAAAGGGTTTAATGAATGTTGTCCATAACAGTTACATAAAATAGAATCCAGTAGTTCATAACAGTTACAGATTCAGAAATCATAATTCAGTTCGTGTCAGAATCACAATTTGTCCAGATCATATACAGAAATCATAAGTCATGCATAATCATACGTGATACATTCATTAGCTCTCACAAATACAGTTGACCCATAAAGGGACGGCCATAAAGGCAAACAGTTGACCCATAAAGGGACGGCCATAAAGGCAAACAGTTGACTCACATGCACGGAGACGATACAGTTGGCTCATGAGACGTACAGTTGGCCCATAAAGGGACGTAAGGATCCATAAACAGTTGGCTCATAAGACGTACAGTTGGCCCATAAAGGGACGAAACAGAACATATTTGAGGCTAAGAATGTCACGAATACATTTCAGAAAACATTGGACAACCATTCATTTATACAGAAATATCATTTCAGAAAACAGATCTTGTTTCATCACACAGAAAGTAGATACAATTGAACATAACTTTACTAAGTTATTACTCACAGTGGGCGCTGATACAAGTAGACGAAGTCAAGAGGGTCAAACGGATTGCGGCACGCGACCTACATAACACATCACGGATACACACTTTGAAACACGCTCTCCAAGTATACAAAACTTACATCAACGATTCTAAGTGTGCACCTAACCCCTTACCCTTAGTATGGAGTCTTAAACATGGCCTAGGAATGCCTAGGATGGAATGAGGGTGTAAAAATGCCTTAGAAAACATTTTTCAAAAGTTGCTGAAAACAGGGGTCTCGCTCGAGCGAGCATTCCTTCGCTCGAGCGAGCTTCCAAAATCAAAGGCTTCGCTCGAGCGAGAAATCCTTCGCTCGAGCGATCTGTTGAACAGTAAAAGTACTGGATGCTGATTTTTTCCGCGCGATGGTCGCTCGATGCTCGCTCGAGCGGAGCCCCGGACAAAGGTGCTCGCTCGAGCGAGGAATCCTTCGCTCGAGCGAGGAAGCAAAATCTGGAATTTCCAGATTTGTCTTCCAAGTTCGAACCAAGCATTCTACAACCCAAAACTCAACCTCTTGGGCCCAAATTCTGGAAAAACACTTTAAACACATAGTATATCAAGTTTCAAAAGCCAATTTGTAAATTCAAGGGCCAAGAGTGAGTCAATTTGAGCACCATTTCCATAAATTTTCAAGAACAAAGTTTAAACCAACATGCATGAGTTCAATTCCATTTCAAAGCTTCAAAACATGGTCCAAAGCAAAATTTAAACTTAGAGTCTTGATGAACTCATGGACTTTAGCAAAACTATGCACATGCATGTGGAAATTTGATACAAAACAACTTCCCTTTCTATGAACATGTACATGCATGCACTAATTAAGCTTACATTCAACATGTTAAACCCAATTCCAACCTTACATACCAAATTAACCAAGAATCATGCAAGAGTGATCTTAAACTTGAAATTAAAAGGACAAACCTCTACCTTAAACCTTGGATGCAAGATGTGTAAGGTTGAATATGCAAAACTCCAACAATCTTCCTAATTTTCCAAGCAATTCCTTGATGAAACCAAGTTTTCTCCTATCTCTCTCTCTCTAGTCGGCTAGGAGACCCAAGAATGAGCTGAGGGAAGTGTTTAATCTCATGTAGTCAAGTCTCCAAATGTGCAAAGTAGTAGGCCACCCAATGGCACTATCGTAAATAAGTGAAGTTCATTATTAAAATGTTATTTAATCAGATTTAAACATTCCAAATCGAATTTTAATTGAACCTACCATAAAATCACCTAAAATCTAACTAGTCCAAAACACTAATCAATTTCGGAATCGGGCGCCGATAAGGCTTCCAATTTGCCGTTTAAAACTTAAAATACGAACAGATATTCCGACACCGAACAGATGAAAACACATAAATCATGCGATGCACATGCAATTGATTCTAAATTTCCCCTTAATTATTATTAGACATAATTACGTTCTAATTAGCGTTAATCAGGGTCGGGGTTATTACAATTGGTAACTTGTATTAACTCTCCAAATTGCCCCATTCATGCCACGTATTGAATTGTGATTGGCTTTTACAATTTATACAGCCAACAATATGTTACTTAAGTGATAAATATGTTCTTAAAAAAACCTAAGGTTTTGGTTCAAAACTTACTTATGTTGTGTATAATAATTTTTTTATTTTAGCATATATAAAGTTTCCAGGTGGCATAAGGAGAAGAAGGCTTCACTAAACCAATTTAGGCTTTCACTTAATAATATATATATATATAGAATATAGAATATAGAATATAGATAGATAAAAATAAAACTTTAATTAGTCTATGATTTATTTGATAATCTCACATCGGAAAAAGAATAAAAAAAATGAATTGTTTCACTTATACAAAGTAAATCTTATATTCCTATTTAATATTGTAGTGTTGTGCATATTTCAATTCAATATAATTTAAATTTTAAAATAAAATTTAAAAGTTTTAATTAATTAATTTTTGTATAAGTTGGTTGGTCTTTTGACCTAGCGGATCTAGTTGAATCATTTTCTGTTTGATTGATTTGTTGGTTTAACCGCGATTTTGGTGGTTTTATCCAAATATATTAGTTAGATTTGTTTGATTCGAAATAAACTAAAGATTGATCTGATTAAAGATTGGACGACTGAGATCACTTTATTAGAAATAAACTTTCCACCCAAACAATTGTCAACTTTTATTTTATAATCTCACATCGGGGGGAAAAAAAAAAGTGAGTTGTTTCATTTATATAAAGTGAATCTTATATTCTTATTTAATATTGTAGTGTTGTGCATATTTCAATTCAAAACAGTTTAAATTTTAATATTAAAATAACATTTAAACATTTTAATTAATTAATTTTTGTATAAGTTGGTTGGTCTTTTAATCTAACCGATTAGGCTGAACCGTTTTCGGTTTGACTGATTTGCCAATTTAATCACGATTTCTCATACTGATTTTCTTAATTTTAAAAAATTAAAAAAAATCTCCATTGGCTACTTTCCATTTAATCATATAAAAATAAAACTCTAATTAATTTATGATTTATTTTATAATCTCACATCAGCGAAAAAGGAAAAAGTAAGTTATTTCGCTTATATAAAATGAATCTTATACTCCTATTTAATATTGTAGTGTTGTGCATAGTTCAGTTCAAGATAGTTTAAATTTTAAAATAAAAACTCTAATTAGCATATGATTTATTTTATAATCCCACATCGGGAGAAGAAGAAAAAAGTGATTTGTTTCACTTATATAAACTGAATCTTATATTCCTATTTAATATTGTAGTGTTGTGCATGTTTCACTTCAAAATAGTTTAAATTTTATAATAAAATTTGAAAGTTTTAATTAATTAATTTTTGTATAAGTTGGTTTGTCTTTTGACCTAGCCATCTAGGCTAAATCATTTTCAGTTTGACTGATTTGCTGGTTTAATAGTGATTTTAGTAATTTCATCAAAAATATATTGGTTGGATTTGTTTGATTTGAAATAAACTAAAAACTTACCTAATTAAAGATTGAATGACTGATTGCTTGATTATAAATAAATTTTTCATCCAAACGATTGTTAACTTTTATTTTATAATCCCATATCGAGAAAAGAAGAAAAAAGTGAGTTGTTTCACTTATTTAAAATGAACCTTATGCTCCCATTTAATATTGTAGTGTTGTGCATGATTCAGTTCAAGACAGTTTAAATTTTAAAATAGAAAATTGGTGATAAATCCAATCTAATGAGAGTATAAGGTTTTCGATCCATGATAAGAGGTCCACACTTTGTAAAATAATTTAGTAAGAAGTCCTGAAAGATATTTTGTTTCCAATTTTGTTTGACTTTTCATTGATTATTTGTTAAAATTTATATCTATTTGTTTAATTTTTTTTATCTATTCAAATATTTATCTATCTGTTCAATTTTTTTAACTATATGTTCAACTTTTTCCCCTAAATTCTATCTATCTGTTCAATTTTTTTCCTAAATTCTATATATCTATTTAATTTATTTTCTAAATTCTATCCATCTCTTTAATTATTCTTATCTGTTAAAATAACAATTTCTTATCTATTACGCAAATTTGGAAGTTCATATTTTCTATATGTTTGAAATTCACAAACTAATTTTTCTATCTGTTGGAATTATCCACCATCAACACTAAAATATTACACAAAAATTCATCTTTTTCCTCTCCCTTTGAATTTTTATCTATTCATCATCATCATCATCAACAACAACAACAACAAAAAAAATTAAAATAAATAAACAGATTTTGTTGAAATTTATTGGAGATGCATCTACACCAGATCTTCCAACACTAAAATATTTTTCAAAAATTAATCTATTCTCTTTCTCTCTCTCTCTCTCTCCCCCTCTTTCTCTCTATGAATTTTTATTTGTTCATCATCAACAACAACAACAACATCAAAAAATAAAAAAATAAAAAAAAAAACTAAAAAAATAGATTTTGTTGAAATTTGTTGGAGATGTATCTCCACCAGATCTACATCTCCATTAAATCTTCTAACACTAAAATATTACACAATAATTCATCTATTTTCTCTCTCTCTCTCTCTATGAATTTTTATCTGTTCATCATCATCATCAACAACAACATCAAAATAATAAAAAATAAATAAACAGATTTTGTTGAAATTTATTGAAGATACATTTCTACTAGATCTTTCAACATCTTCAAATTGATTGTGGATGATACACAGAGAGAAACTTCATAGAAATTCACCAAGAAATTTCCTCCGTTGCAACTAGAGCTTATTGCTGGTCGTCGGCTATGATCTCAGGTCTCAGATCATGGGACTTGAATCTAGGGAGAGATACTTTCGGGAAACTTCAACGGGTTGAAGAACGAACCAGAGGATGAAGAGAGAGAGAAGAAAGAGATGAGAGATAGCATTGAAGATTAGAGAGAGACGAGAGTTTGGTTTGTTTTGGTTTATAGGCTTCCGATGCTAGTTCACTGGTGAGGCAGCGACATCGGCACCACTATCACGACCCAAACTCGCCCTGATAGGTTTAGTGTCGTAACCGGCTAGTAATCCGGGATTACCAATGGCATGCTTCACAGTAAACAGTGATAGGGGCTAACGGAAGCCGATATTAAAATAAATTGTCCAATGAGCTGTGGGACTTATATGGAACAAAACAAATTTATATACAATAGACAGACATTTACATAAGCCATCTCATACATAAGTACAAAACACATTCACCTAACCTAGGGAACTAATTCCCATTAGCAAAATTAAACAAAACAAAAGATCTTAAACCAAAATTATTACACTTAATCACAATGTCAAAAAGAGATGAGAGATAGCATTGAAGATTAGAGAGAGACGAGAGTTTGGTTTGTTTTGGTTTATAGGCTTCCGACGCTAGTTCACTGGTGAGGCGGCGACATCGGCACCACTCTCACGACCCAAACTTGCCCTGATAGGTTTAGCGTCGTAACCGGCTAGTAATCCGGGATTACCAATGGCATGCTTCACAGTAAACAGTAATAGGGGCTGGCAGAAGCCAATATTAAAATAAATTGTCCAATGAGCTGTGGAACTTACATGGAACAAAACAAATTTATATACAATAGACAGACATTTACATGAGCCATCTCATACATAAGTATAAACACATTCACCTAACCTAGGGAACTAATTCCCATTAGCAAAATTAAACAAAACAAAAGATCTTAAACCAAAATTATTACACTTAATCACAATGTCAAAAGGAAGAATTCTACACCACCCAAAAGCCTTAAAGCTTGACTAGTAGGAACCTCGAAGTGAGGCACAACAGTTAGTTTCACAAAACAGAGGGTAGGTCAACGCCATTAGGTTCGGTCTTGCACTTGATCACCTACATACATATATAAATAATGAGTTAGAGCTCAGTGAATAATCTCAATGTAAAGAGGTAAAATGAATGAGATTCATAACTTATAAAATTAAAACAATGTAATGTTCTTGACTTAATTAAAACAAACTTCGAAAACATATAATAACAAATATGGATCATCAAACTTTTCATAGCTTAACATATTTTGTCATACCCAATAGCCTTATCAAAACTTGACGGACTACTACACTTATATATATCTAGAATCCATAAGGTTTATCAAACCGTTCAGAGTTACTTACATTTCATGGTATAACCCAATAATGTTGAACAGAATATTAGCAAAACTATCGCATTGGGCTGAGGACATAGGCATAACGATCACAACGGATCGACATATACATTATGATCACAACGGATCGATATATACATAACAATCACAATTGATCGACTTAGACATAACAACCACAACGGGTCAAGGTAGACATAACGACCACGATGGATCGACCCATAACAGGAATTTTCAAACATCCAGGCATGTGCTCATGAGTGCCACATCAATAATCAAAAAGGAATCTCATTCCTTCTTATCAAAATCTCATTTCTAAAAACATATCGTATCATACACAATTCAGAGTTTCAAAGCATAACTTGACGGTTTCAAAGTTCTTAATCAAAACTTATCGTATCAAACATTTCATAATAAAACATAGGTTTCACAAATTATCGGATACATAATCATTTTCAAAGTAATTCATATATGAAATATTTTTACAGGGACATTAACAGTGCTTGGCCGAATGATACTCCTCATGCAAGCGGCCTATACAACACGTTTAAGCACAACATCTCAAATTACATTCAATTCGTTCAGTCAATTTTAGGCCTATTCAATTCATTCAGCACTTATTCGTTCGGTTGTAACTATTCATTCTTTAATTTCTTCCCTTTTCATTCATTAATTTCTATCGTGTTCATGAGATGCATATGCACATGAAAAACACTTGAAAACTATGCAAACGAAGGCCCGAAAGTCAGAAAAACAGGAATAAAACAAAACTGAGCCTGCCTTGCTGACTGCACGTGCGGTGGACTGGCTGCTCATGCGGTGGGTCTGGCTGCTCATGCGAGTAGAATGCAAAGTAAAGCAGAGCAAGGCTGGCCGCTCGTGCGGTGGCCCAGGCCGTTCAAGCGGTCTAGGTTGAAACCCAGTCCGAAAATTTGCTGAAAATGGAACTTTCCCTATTGCAAAAACCAACTTGAATTTGATGAAAATCAAGGCTCAAAACTCTAAAAAACATCATCAATTTCATAACTCTAACTTCAAACAAAATCATAACTTTAAAACATAACTCATTTTGCCACCGACAAGATCAAAAGCTTAAATCAAAATAGTAAAATCATAACTCGTGTAAGTTTGAGTTCCAAATCTTCAAAATTCATGGAAGTTCCCTCTGTTTTGTAAAACTCATGCAATAAGCAAGTGATTGAACACGAAGAATGCCATGTGTGTCAAATCTTAAGCTATTTCTTATAATTTTTCTCTTTAGGGTTCTTAACATCAACTTACACCACACAACTTCTAAAATCAACCAAGATGCTATGATTTCATGGTAATACAACTTAGATTCATGAAATTAGAGAAGGATTCTTACCTTAGATGGTTGTACTGTTGAAGATTTGCTCAAATTCCCTTTCTTCTTCTTTTTCCTTCTTCTTTCTCTCTTCCTTTCTTGAGTTCTCTAGAATTCTCTCTATTTTGTCTCTACAATTGTCTCTACCAAGTTTACTATCTCCCTCTTTCTTTTTGTTGACTAGAACTAATAAGTTGCTTAGTCACTATTAAGTTCTATAAGTCCTAATTAATCCTAAGTTTAGATTAATAAATCAAATTCACTTAATTAATTCAATTCTCATCTCAACCCACTTCAACTCACACTAAATTTAATCATACTATTGTGAATCAGGCTCTAATTTGCTATTCCAAATATTTATAATTTTAATCTTATGGTTTACTGATTCAGACATGTTCAATTTTCATTCTCTATATATCTGTTCACAGTATCACATGGCAAATGACAAATGGCTTATAATTAACACATAACTTCATAATCATGGAAAATCACATGATTAACGTAATTAATTACGGAGGTGGTTGTTATAACCACAGTCAACGCCACTAAGCGATCAGAGCCATCAAGAAGTGTCGGAAGCTAGTTGACAGCGAGGATTTGAGGAGGCGACGGAGCAAATTTCAGTGAGGAAATCAACGACGGAGGAGGTGTTGGCTGCAACAGAGATGCTCTCGGATCGATGTAGGTGGAAGGAGAGAGAAATGAGAGATAGAGTTGAGAAAGGAAGAGAGTGAGAGTGAGAGTGGCGATTTGATTTGGTTTCACTATATTAACATATATATACATAGAGAGTTTGGTCATTTTATCTAAACTTGACCTTTTGGACAAGGTATTCTAACGCCTGGACTTTTGGACAAAGAAAATCCAAAAGTGGATTTATCTCCTGAGCACCCATTTTAAAATTAAAATAACATTTAAAAGTTTTAATTAATTAATTTTTATAAAAGTTGGTTGATCTTTTGACCTAGCCAATTAGGCTGAACCATTTTCGATTTGACTGATTCGCTGGTTTAATCGCGATCTTAGTGGTTTTGTCAAAATATATTGGTTAGATTTGTTTGATTTGAAATAAACTAAAGATTGACCTAATTAAATATTAAATGACTGATATTGTTTTATTCGAAATAAACTTCACGCCTGACAATTGTTAATTTTTATTTTATACAATCTCATATCGGAAAAAGAATGAAAAAAGTCAATTATTTCACTTATATAAAATAAACTTATGCTCTTATTTAATATTGTAATGTTGTGCATATTTCAGTTTAAGACAGCTAAATTTAAAAATAAAATAAAATTTAAAAATTTTAATTAATTAATTTTGGTGTAAATTGGTTAGTCTTTTGACCGATTTTAACGTTTTGATTTTATTTGTAAAAAGTATGTTTAAATTTTATAAAAAACTTTATCATAGAATAAACTAAAACTAAAAAAATTGTAAAACGAAATTTATTTTTATTTTACTATAAACATAATTTTTTTTTAATTTATTCTATTTTTTTAATTTTTACCAATTAAATTAAGACATCTATTTTTTATTGTGAACTTAGAATATACAATTAATGACATCACAACTGTAATATATATTCTAATAAAATGGTTAAAATTTAATCCAGTCTAAATTATTTTTTTAATGCCTTTTAAATAAATTTTATGTCATTATTTAATTTTAAAAGAGCAATGATACATCTCTCTAATTTTGGAGCTCTAATTGAGCTCTAATGATGTGGCATAAAATAAATAAAATAAAATAAAATAAAACTAAGGCCAAAATATCACATCATAGTAGGGTCCACTCCCATTATAACTCATTAGAATTTTTTTATTAGAGCTCCCAATAATTTTTCTTGGATTATTAAGGGGGACCAACCTATGGTAAAGACAAAATATAGAGCAAGACCTAACACTAGAGAGATATATATTACTCACCTCAAAAACAATGCCTCCATTTGGGAAGTGGTTGGCTTTTTGACTATTTTAGCTTGGGTTAAAAAGTTTGGTTTGGAAAGAGTTTTTTGACTTTTTGACTTTTTTGATTTTTTTTTGGAATAATGTTTGAGGGCCCGAAAATGGAGGCTCGAATTGGCTCAAAACCCCAAAACGACGTCGTTTTGGGGTTTGATTTTTTTTTTTTTTTTTCTTTCTTTTCTTTTCTTCCTTTTCTTCCTTTTCTTTCTTCTTCTTCGTTGAGTTCAACACAGAGGCGAGAGAGAGAGAACGCCGGCGAGACAGAGAACGCAGCTCGTCGTCGGCGTCGCAGCTCGTCGGCCGATCGTCGCAGCTCGTCGTTCGTGGGCCGATCGTCGCATCGCCGCCTCCGCCTCTGCCTCCGACGGCTTCCGCTCTGCCCCCGCCCGCCTCCGCCGCCTCTGCCGCCTCTACCTCCGCCCGATTTTAATGGCCCCTCCAGTTCCTCCTCTCCTCCTTCTTCTTCCTCCTCTCCTTCTTCTTCCTCCTCTCCTTCTTCTTCTTCTTCCTCCTCTCCTTCCGCTCCTCTCCTCCTTCTGAAATTCGAGCCGTTTGGCTCGAATTTCTTTCGGGCCCTCTACCAGTTCTCTTTTTTTTGTGAGAGAAGAGTGTAATGATTATGGGTTGAATGTGATGTTTTATTTGTTATGACTAAAATAACTTATTTTATCTTTTGTGACTAAAATAACCCCAAACTTCCTTGCCAAACGGAGCCCATGCCAAGATTTTGTTAATATAAACTAAAATACTGTACTGGCTAAAATTTGTAAAGGGGTGAAAGACAAGATATTTTTTTATTGGAATAGTCCTTCTATCAAGTATAACAAATTGGGTTAGTTTTCTTTCAAATTTACATTTCAATCTGCGAAAACTTTGGAGTCCATAAAACTCATCATTGATTTAATCTCGATAATTTGAATTGTATATTTTATAAAATTTTTAATATATATCATCAATAAAAAAAATTAATTCAGTCTCATAATAATAACATTTTTATTTTATCACATTTATTTTAAAAAAAAGGTAATAAATATATTTTTAAAAATAATTTTTTTAAAAAAATCTAGAGAGAGAGAGAGAGAGAGACGGGAATGAAAAATGTATTTGTCTGGGTTGTTAATGCCAAAAGTGTGACTTTTCTGTGCTGTTGTTGCTGTCCTTTGAGAAAGAGAAAAGGAAAGCAAGGCGGCATTTTCGCGGAGCGTAGGCCGTGTTCGTTTAGTGGAGTTTATACACCTTCTGCACTGCACCCCATCCACTCCAATAGTATTTTTTTAGTAATTTCTTTGCAACAGTCTTGGGTTTTTGCTTTATAACTTTTTAAGATAAAATTAATGCATTTGACAATATATATATATATATATATATATATATATATATAAAGAAGAAGATTTTGTGAGAAAAATTTAAAAGAGTTTGATTTTTGATTTTTGATTTTTCATGATTTTTGTTTTTTGTTTTTTATAAACTTTTTAAATCATCTAAACTAAAAAGATCTAAAACTACGTCGGTGAGCCATCGTCGCAATTACCAGGAAGGTCCCCCCACTTATTTCTAAGTGCTTACCTTTCTTATGTTTACCGGTTTTTGTTTTTGTTTTTGTTTTTATTTTATTTTATTTTATTTTATTTGTCTTTTCAGATTTTTGCATGATTGGTTGATTTTCTTATGAGATCTCTATGCTTAAGATAAGTACTTTTTGGGGGAAGTTTTAGTTTAAGCAACCTAATATTAAAATTTTATAAGATAAAAGATATATAATATTTTTATAATATTTGGAATCCCTTAATATTTTTATAATTTTTTTTTTTTTTTTTTTGCTAAGATAGAAAAATTTTAACTCTTCATGTGATGAGCTAAAATTTCTCTAATAACATTATTAAGAAACCTTAACTAATACAAAAAAATATATTGAATCTCTCTTATTACCCAAAATTAGAGAGGGATGTTTCACCATTTTTTTCCTCTTTTTTATGCTATTCGAATTTATTTATTTCACAAACAAATATTTCAATTTCAAGGCTAGCACGCTGTGTTTGGTTGGAGGATTTGGAAAGAGAATTAAAAAGGAAAAGAGAAAAGGTAGGTGAAATGTAAATAAAATATACATGTATTTCACTTAATTTTACACACATTTTTCATTTTTATTTTCAAATTCCTTCCCAAATCTCCCAATTAAATACAGCGTTAAGAAAATTTAATGTTCTTTTTCATACAAAGGTCTCGTTTGGGAACATACTACTTTAGTAATTTTTTAACTTTTTAAGAAAATATGTGCAGAAAAGTAGAGACAGTGATGTAACAATTTATATTAACTTTTTAACTAAAATATATGATTGACAAACGAGGCATAATAAGGTCAATTACAATATTTGCAATCATCAATCATCAAAGGAAGTCAATGTAATTTTTCCTAACTTAAGGTAATTCAGTAGGCTAAATAATGAGCTATGAGAGATGAGTTTGACCCCGAAATGAAGCAGAATATTGTTAACTTGGAAGTTGAGACAGACGTTTTACTTTTAGAGCTCTTCATCTTGGAAAATAAACATACACTTCATCTTTGATTGGATGTACCTCATGCAGTGCTTTAGGATAAGCACAATTAGTCACATATTTTGAAAAGTAAATGTATGTGTGAATATTATTGCGAATCAATGAATCAATTTTGTGGAATGATATTTTGTTTTTTTCCTTTTTCTCCTTATATTTCAGCACAGTTCTTTGATGATGCTAGAGGGGTGGTTTACCCAAGAATGTTGTATTCTTGAAGTTGGTTTATCATATTAATATAACCCGTTCTATGTTTACCACACACAAACAAAACAAAAAATACAAAAAAACAAAAAAAATCTCTTTCAAGCGTCTCTAATGATATTGGGGCACTTTTAAGAAACCAATTAACAGTCAACTTTTAACTTTTCATTCATTTTGAATCATATTACCTCTCACATTTTTTACTTATGAAAAGACAAAAAAATCAAAAAAAACCAAAAAATCAATTTTTAATCAACTTCTAAAAACACCGCATAGTATTTAGGTATAGCAGTGTTAAAATAGGATAGTATAGTATAGTAAAAAATACTCACTGCCACAATCAGTATACGTTGTGTTAAATAGCACAATGCTATTCTGTTCTACACATTTGGCCAATTGATTTTTTTTTTTTAAATTTTTAAAAATAAGATATAAAAAAAAATACATCTAAGTCAATTTATTTGGAGTTTAGTTTATCTTTAAAGATAAATTAACTGGCCCTTGGGGGTGAGTTCAGTGGATAGGGACAAAGTCCAAAACCTGTTTTATCTGGGTTCAAGTCTCCTATTACCTCTCAATGTGGCGTTCTTAAATTTTGCCTCAAGGGATTTCTTGGTCCAGGAGCTAAAGCTTGAGCCACCCTTTTTTTTTTGTAACCCGAAAAAAAAAAGAGAGGATAAATTAACCGAGCCAGCGATAATTTGGCACAAATAATTCAGTTAAAGTAAATGTAAAGATGAAAATTACATTATTGTACAAGCTCATTGATTTATTTTGTAACTTTAATTTAAATTAATAAATTAAACATTATTAAAAACCGGCAATTGAAAAATAGTAGTTGGTAGATGGGAAAACTAGTGAAATATCTTTCTCCAATTTTTGGCAGTAGAAGAGGTCAAATATATTTTTTTCTTATTAGTTAAGGTCTCTTAATAATATTTTTAAAGAAATTTTTTTTTTTGAAGAGTTGAAATTTCTCTTTGAAACAAAATTTTTTTGTGCCAAAATTTCTCAATGTTGCAATTTCTCTATGAAAATATTAAAGGACTCCCAACTACTATAAAAATGTTACATATTCTTTATCTTATAAAATTTTAATATTAGGGACCTTAAATTAAAAACCCATTGATAGATAGATAATAATAAAATAGTACAAAAAATTCAACATTATTGAAACATTTGTACTATTTGTACACAATAGATCCTATACACTATTGAAAATTTTATAACAAAACTAGATAAGATATATCTTTATTGGGCTAAAATTGCACCCAAAAAAGAAAAAAATTACTACCTAATCAATGTGAATTTTTAGATGCAACAATAAAAAATGTCTTCCTTTTTTTTTTTTTTTTTAATTTTCGCACATACCTCAAATTCCTAACCGTTTTACATGCTGCCTAGTAGATTTATCAAAGATCAGCGGCAAAAATCATTAGGAAAATTACCTGTCAGTGATAATTGTATAAAATTATTACTCTTATATATGTATAAAAAAAATTATAATTATAATTATTCATACTAATAAAATTTATCACTAATTTATAATTACTTTTCAATTTGTTCAAGTGGCATTCTAATGATAGGATCAAAGCAATAAACAAATCGGGTCATGCTTCTCTCCAATTTGAAATTGGATTGGAGCATATTGTTAGACCATGAGAGCCTACCGTAGGTCCTATATCGATAATTCGAACCATTCAATGTATAAATGATCATAGTAATAAACAAATCGAGTCAAGCTTCTCTCCAATCTGAAATTAGACTGGGGAGTGTTGTTAGGCCCACGAGAGCCCACCACAGATCCTGTATCGATAATTCAAACCGTTTGAATGTGTAGAAATCGCTGAGTACTTCATATCTGTAAAAAATCACAGTAATTAGATATTGATAGCTATTTGATCAAATCATATTTCTATTAACGATGAATATGATTTTCAAAATAAATTGTTGATAGAAATTTGTTCCGATCAAATAGTTGTTGATATTCAATTAACGTGATTTTTTTACAAGAATGAAATATTCGACAATCTCTACAAATTAAACAATTTATATTATCAAAACAGAATCCGTGATAAATATCATAGACCCGAATAACACAATCCAATCCACATGATGGGCCGGAGAGAATTTGAGTCCAAGCTATAAAATGGGGCCATTAACAACACAAGGGTCATTCACTTTCGTGATGACGATGATGACTGGATTTGAACACCATGATCATCATGCGGTGGATGTATACACATGTATGTGTATGTGTGTGTGATATATGATGAACATCATTATAGGTCACTTTAGTCTTATTATCCTATGTATGACTTGTGATGATACCTTCATCCCCTCTCAACGTGCATTTTTGTTTGTTTTTGTGAAAGAAAGGAAAAGGGAACCTTCCATAAAGATAGGCCAAAGCGTGGGTTGCCAAACATGAAAACACAATCAAACACAATAAATAAAATAAAAACATTTTGTTTTATTAACCCAATATGAATTTTGTGCTAACAGGAATTTTTAATTTGGTTACTTTTTTACATTTTTAATTGAAAGATTTAGAGATCAATCCTGTTAAAGATAAAAGTTAATTATTTTTTATATTAGGATGATCCTTTAATATTTCTTTCTATTATGAATATATTTTTTTTATGATCATTGTTATACTAATCATGGAGTTCTTAATTTTGTAATTGTTATATTTGTTGAGTTTTTAATATGCATATGGTTCGAGTTTGATTGACAAAATCATAAATCATTAGAATAATTCTATAAACAGAATTCGTGTACCTTATCAACCAGTTGGTAATTGGATTCACCTATTTCATGTTTTGAAAAAAAATTGATAGAACTAAACAATATTGCATGTATATACACTAATGAGAAAGTGACATGTGTCGGTGGTGACATAGCAGAGATTATTCTTACTGTGTCTATTCCACCAAACTCAAAACGACCTCACTTAACTTCATGTAAAACTCCAATCACTATCTCTAATTTCAGTAAAATACAACATTACAAGAAAGAAAAGTCACTATCTCTAATTTCAGTAAAATACAACATTACAAGAAAGAAAAGTATATTAGACAGTAGATTCCAAGTCCATGTGATTGTTGTGGGGCCTCTTTCTTACTGTGATGATTGCATGGGCTCAAGCCCACGTGGAGTAGTAAATATGTGGAGAGAAAATATTTATGATTAACAAGAATAGAAGGTTAAATTAGGTGGAATTATGTGTAGATTTTAATAGGTAAATTTATTATTTAATAGATTTTGTAAAAATTAATGATATTTTTTATGGAATATTATTAAAAGATGTCATTAATTGTTAATTTTTAGTGATAATTTAAAAATTGTTACAAAAATGTCACTAATTATAAGTTTTAGTGAATGTTTAAAGAAATCACCACAAAAAAGTCACTGAGTTTTAACTTTCAGAGACAGTTTAAAAAATTCATCATAGAAAATATCACCAATTGTAAGTTTTAGTTACAATTCATAAAAATCGTGATAAAAAAAAAGTAATTACTTATCAATTTTTAGCGATATATGTAAAAATTGTTACAAAAAATTATTTTTAGTAATAATTTTACTATGATTTATTTTTAATAAAACTTAATAGAAATTAAGGAATAGTTTGGGATGATCTAAATAAGTGTACTTTTTGACTTTTTATGAAATATGAGTTGGGTATGAGTTGGATTTGAAGTGATGTGATAGAAAAGTGATATGACTTAAATAAGATAATATGACTTAAATAAGATAGTGACTTTTTAATTTTTTTTTTAGAGTGCTGAGACAAGGCTCAAACGTTTCCCTTAAATTAAACCTTTTTCTTGACATTCCTTAAATTAAAGCTTTGACTCTACATATTTGAGCTAATCTATTGAGCAAGACCATGACAAATGGACTTGTTTGATTGGGTAACCTAATCTTTCCGGTGTTGGGTTTGTTTTCTTCAAGTGGGGAGACCACCAATATCAACATATTCATCCCTTTACAAAATTATATATGTGTTGCTTAAATTATACTTATGTATCCTATTATGGCCCGTTTGATGTAAAAGAATTAAATTAAATAGTTAATGTATTTGGTGCAACTATGGATAATATGTGGAAAATAAAAATTGAACTTCTTTGATGATTAAATTAATTATTTGTTTTTCTGTTGTGTAAATATTAGAATGTGTTCAAAAGTTTTTTTTTTTTTTAACTTACTAGTTAAGTTAGAAGAGATAAGATTATTTTAGAATAAATTACAAACACACTTTCTTATATTTATTTAAAATATAGATAGTCAGTTGTGATTTATAAAATTACAAATATCTTCTTATCATATTTTTTTATTTAACATAATTAACTGAAAAAGTAAAATTTTTAACTACTCTCTAATATAATAATAAAATTATCTATTAATTAAAATAAATTTCTGACATCATTTAAAACTGTCAATTGACTTGATGTTTATTAATAAAATGAATGATTTATTATGAAATTAAAAATTTCAAGAGGTAGTATGCAGTTTTTAAAACCACAAAAAGTGAATTGTATTTTAAACCAATCTCAAAAAAGTATACTTATAATTTACTCATTATTTTATCATACGTATTTGAGTATTGTAGATGAACTTTAAAAAGTTAGAAAAACTATTGCCCGCCCTCTCTCTCTCTCTCTCTCTCTCTCTTTCTCTCTCATGGTCTCCATACACTGCTAGTTTGGATTGCACATAGTGTCTTAGTTTTCTATTTGTTTAATAATTACATAAAATGGGTTGTCATGTAAATAATAATAATAAAATAACATAGATAGAATGACAATTAGATTGCAAATCAAATCATTCATGTTATGATGTTATCAACAAAATTAATTGAAACATTTATGCTATTTTTAAATTTTGATTTTATGAAGAGAAAAAAAAAAGTCTACGAATTAAAATTTTAAATACAACTTTAACAATAAAAGGTCAAAAAGAAATAAAGCAGATTAAAATAAGGCAATGATTAATAAATGCCTTTGTTAAGGTTGTTTTTATTTTTTTTCATTAAAAGGCCAAAGCATAGCTGTTTTTTTTCTTTTTCTTTTTCTTTTTCTTCTCCTTGTTTACCCTTTCTTTTGAATAAAGGTAAAAAGCCAAAGTATGTCATGTTACTCATGTACTCACAACATCCAACTGTATCTACGTCACTCAACTTTTGTAACTTGTTCTGATCTCAAATCTCTGAAAAAAAGAAGAAAAAAAAAACCCTTGTTGTGATCTATATTAAGTATTAATGTTGTGTTTGAATTTAAAAATTGTCAAGTTAATAAAAATAAAAATAAAAATTGAGTTGAGTCAAGCCAGATACTCTCTTGCTTAAGCCCGGTTGGCTTGAAAAATCTGTAGTAATGATCAAACTTGGCTTGAGCTC
This sequence comes from Camellia japonica, assembly GCA_030407325.1. Classification (NCBI taxonomy): domain Eukaryota; kingdom Viridiplantae; phylum Streptophyta; class Magnoliopsida; order Ericales; family Theaceae; genus Camellia; species Camellia japonica. Next base: position 71,335,963 of record JAPPVO010000003.1, on the reverse strand, counting down.
AATCGAATTTTTGTGCTAGGAGCTCGATTAATTCAATCCATCAAAAGAGTTTGAATGAATCACTAACGAGTCAAGCTCAAATTGAGCTAAAACCACTCTCATCTTTGTTTTACAAGCATACTATATGATAAATTTTTCAAATTTATTCTTAATTGTGTCCTTTGAACAATTAAAATTGAAGTTTCACCATAAAATAAAAAATTGGCTATTATGATTCTTTTTAAAAGTGAGATTTGGTTCATCAACTTGGTTAGTGTTAAATTATATAATTAGTCCATGGGTTAGTGGTGATGGATTGATGGACACAGAAAGCCACTTGTTGTATGAAGGGAGGGGTGGAGAAGTTACGTGCTGATTTCGAGATATACTTATATTATGTCTCAAATTGAATGTGATTGATGGAGAAAATAAAATTTATTAAATTTTGTTAATAATTAAAAATAACAAAAAAACATAACAATTAGTGATTTATTAAGAATAGAAACACGTAATGCCCCTAAACCACGTAATAATTTTCCGAGGAGGGTGGGGTTGCTGATTTAATAGCTTGAAAAATCAGACACATGAATGTAGTCTTTTTAAGTGTAATCTTTTTCAAAGCTCATCATTTTTTTCTCCTTTTCCATTACATCACAACAAAGAAAAGAAGTAACTCTTTTGTAAATTATTCCTTCATAAGATGAATTACTAAAATATCTTATCTAAAAATAGACGTCTCGAGATATTTTATTCACTTAAATCAATCTGCGAATGAAATAAAACTTGAGTGCAATATGAGCTCATGAAACGTAACTGTGAGGGAGGAGGGACATGTGCACAAATAGGAAGTGTTTTGATAATTGATGTTATATACATGAGCACAATGTAAAAATCTCCCATGAGGTTTGATTTACAAAAATACAAAAAAAAAAATATATATATATATAAAATAAAATAATAAATAATATAATGTTTACCAGATCTAAATGTTGCCTGCTAAGCTTCTAAATACATGTTTAACTTTTAGTTTTGTTTTCCAAGATTATTTTAGTCTTTTAGTCACATATAAGTGTATTTTTAGAAACCAAGATTAAAAATTGCTAACATGAAACTATTTTCATCCTTAATTCTAACCCATGAATGATTGTAATTTAACTTCGAACCTTCAGGATTTTTATTTATTTATTTATTTATTTGAAAATTTGAAACTAAAAAGTTTTTTTTTTTCCAAAAAAATAGTTTCAACAGATTTGGAGGGCTTTTTTTTGTTTTTTTTTTTTTATGCATAACAGCATACTAATTGGGGGATAATATAACATGATAGTGTACGCCCACTGCCACTAGTATAAATGATACTATTTGCATAATATTATAACTAGCACGGATTAAAATAAATAATTAAAATTTATTTTTGAAATTAAATTATAACAAAAAAATTTTTATAATATAAAAGAAAATTTATTTAACATAATAATTATATTTATGATAAAATATAAATGTATTTCGTCTTGATGAATTTTGTAATTTTAATTTTTCAATTTATCAATTATCTCATATATATTATGTAAAATCGATTACCTTATCTATTTTGTAGAATTCATTCAATCAAAATTGAAGAATAAATAAAAAATAGAAGAAAAAAATAGAGTATCAGTGACTTCAATCTTCAACCCACTCCTAAAATAAGACTTTGATGACTTTGATTCTGTTAGGCTGCTAGGTATAACCTCTAAAACAGTCTCATTAAATATTAGTTAATTACATTTAGTAATTTTTTAGAGGTTAGACTAATTGAACATTTTGTAAACCCTAAGTCCCCGTTTGTTTTGGGGTGTAATGGATGGAATGTGATTACAACGGAGGTGGGATTATTTAGTGTTGTGTTTGTTTGTAGAGTTAGGGAATGGATTAGGATGGAGGAGAGGATTAAGATGAAGGTTGGAAAGAGGATTGGGATGGAGAAGGTGGAGGTGGAGGTGGTATTAGAAAAATAGTGAGGGGAATAGAATTTTTTTTATTTTTTACACATTGGGAATTTTTTTTTGAACATTAATGTTTAATTTTTTGTATTTTTGTATTTGTTTTATTATTTTATATAAAAATAATTTAACAATTCCTACACTAACAACTATCATCAAAACAAACACAATTTTACTTAATCCCCTCACTATCAATAGCCATTCTATTTCTGAATACAAACGAGGCCTGAAGCCATTTTCTTAATTTGATCACCACTATAAATCATTTTATATATTTTTTGTTTTATATTAAAAAGAAATTACAACTAATATACTAAACAAATAAATTTAACTGAATGTGTATATAAAACAACTTAACTCTAACCCATAGGCCTAAGTTTTTTATTGTGTATTTGATTGAAAATGCGTTAAACCATTTTAATGGTTAGTATCTAAACCTCGATATTTATACAGTGGGTAACGTAAGCCAGAATGACTACTTGGCATATAGTTAACATGGTTCAAATAAAAGGTAACGTATATACTATATGTGAATTTATATATATATATATATTTCTCATTTGTTAATAGATTTATGCATAATTCACATTTCAAATAAGAATTTTATAAATTTTTAAGAGTTAATCACAAACTTTAAAAGAAAATGGACATGATATATTATAAATATGTATGAAATAACCTTATTAATAAACTACTTTTATTTTAAAAAAAAATTCTATACTTAATCAAATAGTTCTTCTAGCATTTGAAAATTTAAGGTTGCGTTTGGTAGAACTTTAGAATTATGATTTGAAAATAGAGTTGTATTTTGAGTTTGTAAGTTTTGGAATTATGATTTGAGTGTAGAAAATTTGTTTGGCTATGAGTTTTGAGTTGAGTTTGCAATAATTGATGTGACATATGATATTTGATTCAAAAACTTACAACTTATTTTTTTTTTTAATTTTTTGATAAATAAAAAACTTACAACTTATAACTAAACACGGAACCCAAAATTCTATTCAAAGGTCATAAAATTTTTTAAAAAATTCAAAAAATATTTTTTTTATTTAATATATAAAAAATAACAGGTGCCAATTGCCACACAAAAAAAAAAAAAAATTTGCACTTTTGCGGTCAACCGACCGAACGTCCAAGAGGACGACCGGGTAGGCCAAATTTCAAAATTCAAATCTCGCCTGAAACGAGTTTTCAAAAGTGGTGTAGAATTAATTTTTGAAAGTTGTAACAAACATCATACTCAAATATAGGTGTGGAGTCATGATTTAAACTCCACACCAAACACAGCATAATATTTTCAAATACTTCTAGCATTTTTCACATTTAATATTTATGAATAAATTTATGTAATTTAAAAATTTTATACTTTATTAAAACTTTTAGTATTATAAAATCAATAATTAAGTTTTATCAAATATGCTCTAAATCTAATCATCAACCTATTTTTTAAGCAAAATTTTCTCATTCAAAATTTTAATAAATATTTATTTAGAAAAACTATTCACATGTTAGTGCACTATGTTCACGGTCATTATTAAGCTTATGTAACTTAAATCATTGGATAGTTATATTTTTATTGTTGAAAAAGTGTTACGCAATATATATATTTTTTTAAATTTTCAATAATAAATAAAAATTAATTAAGAAATTTAGTATGTGGGTTTGGAAATAAATAACAATAAAATAATTTTGATTTTGTTTAAATGTAATTTTGAAAGCTTACTATATTGAATTTTGGAAAGGTGCATTATTATAAATTTTGAAAAGATTTCTATATTAGTTGTAGCATGGATAACGTAACCATTTGAAAGGTTTTTATAAATTTTAGATTCTATTGAATTGTTTATCATATTTAATGACACATGGTCCCGTTTGTTTTCAAAAGTAGAATGGAGAGGATTAATAGTGAGGGGATTGTTAGTGAGGGGATTAGTAAAATTGTATTTGTTTTGATGGTAGTTGTTAGTGCAGTCCCGTTACAGAGCCCGAATAATTCATGCTCGAATGTGGCTCAAAATCCAAAACGACGTCGTTTTGGGTTTTAAAATTTTTTTTTTTTTTTTTCTTTCTCACAGGAAGAAAAAGAAAAAAGAAGAACAAGAGAAGAACCAGAAGAAGAAGAAGAGCAGAACCAAAAGAAAAAAAAGAAGAAGAAGAAGAAGAAGAAAAGAGAAGAGGAAGAAAAGAAGAAGAAGAAAAGAGAAGAGGAACAAACCCAACAAAACCCAGCAAAATCAAAACCCAAAACAAAAACAAACCCAGCAAAACCAGAGAGAGAGAGAGATCAAACCAAAATCCAAAATCCAAAATCAAACCCAAATCTAGATGATCAATCCATTGATTTCAGACGATTACCCTCTTCTTTTTTTCTTTTTTTCTTTTCTCTTTGAAGATGAACACAGAGAGGGGAAAGAATCTGTAGATTTTTTTTGTTCTTGATGTGAAAGAATCTGTAGATTTTTTTTTTGTTCTTGATGTTGATCAACAACATGAACATCTTCATCAACATCCATTTTGATGATGAACAAGATCTGTAGACCCAACGAGTTCAGAAAAATTTGCAGAAAAACGCAGAAAAAAAAAAAATCAAAACGAATGTTGATGAAAAAAATTTGCAAAAAAAAAAATCTGAACATCAACATCATACATTCATCAACAGCAAAAAAAAAAAAATTTAAAATTAAAATTGTCGAATCCAAATCCACAAATCCAGATCTACAAATCTGTTCATCAACAAATCATCAATCCAGATCCACTAGAAAAGAAAGAAAGAAAGGAAAAAAAAAGTAGAGAGAGTAGAGGCGGTTTGCTTCCATGTCTTCCTCCTCCTCCTTCATCACTGTCTTCTTTCTTCCTTTTCTTTTCTTCCTCTTCTCTTTTCCCTCTTTTCTCATTCTCTCTGCATTCGAATGCAAGAAAAAGAAGAAAAAAAAAATGAAACCCAAAACGACGCCGTTTTGGGTTTCGAGCCGATTTGAGCCAACAGTATTTCGAGCCCTCAAACATTTTTGTTGTTAGTGTGAGAATTGTTAAATTATTTTTATATAAAATAATGAAAAAAATAAAATAATGATTTTTACTTAACAAAAAATACAAAAATATTAACAACCGTGCTAGGGAGCTCGAAAACGAGCTCCCCCGAATCCCCCTAATTTCCTTTTTCTTTTTTTTTCTTTTTTTTTAACAGCGGAAGAAGCAAGAAGAGGGGGAGGGGGAGGGGGAAGAAGGACTGGAGGGGGCCTAAAAAATGGGCTGGAGGCGGAGGCGGGCGGAGGACGGCGGGCGACGAGCGACGGGCAGACGAGCTCGGCTGGGCCGACGACCGGCGGACAGACGAGCTCGGCTGGGCGACGAGCTCTTTCTCTCTCTCTTCCCTCTCCCTCTCTTTCTCTCCCTCTTCCTCTGCTCTGCGTTCAAAAATGGCGGGAAAAAAAAAAAAAAACTAAAGCCCAAAACGACGTCGTTTTGGGCTTTAGGGGGATTCGGGGGCGAAATCCTCGAGCTACCAATCTTTATTCAAATATTAAACATTGATGTTTAAAAAAAAATGCCCAACAAGTTAAAAAAAATAAAATTGCGTTGACCGGTTGATCGGCTGAACTTCCAGCCAGACGTCCAGTAACACCCAATCCGAATGAACTAGTTTGCTAATACCATCTCTCACTTCGGATTGCTAATACCTTCACCAAGGCCCTCTATAGTCCCTTCAGACTACGAATCCGGACCTCCCAAACCAAAACAAACGGCCTCTACATTTACTGTTCATCTATCACAGTCTGGAGTGGACTGTGATAGCTGAAAACAAATGGCCCCATAATTTTAAATCTTGAAATGGAAAAATATACATATTTTTAAAAATCATAAATTATGAAATAATTAGAGTTTTTTTTTATGATTATAATTAGATTTTAGTGAATTGCTTCCATATTAGTGGCACACAAATTTAAATTTTGAAATAATTAAGTATACTTTCCTTTTAGAAGTCGTAATTTATGAAATAATTAGAGTTTTTAATTGTTACAGTTAAATTAGAATTAACCAATAGACTTTTTTTTAAAATAAAAAATAATTAAATTTTAGTGAATTGCTTCTATATATAGTGTGGCACACAAATTTAAATTTTGAAATAGTTAAGTATACTTTTATTTTAAAAACCATAATTTATGGAATAATTAGAATTTTATTGTTATGCTTAAATGAGAGTTTAACCAATATAATGTTTTTTATTATTTAAAAATCAAAAAATCATAAAATTTTGTTTGAGGATTTAGAGCTCCCACAAGTCTTGTGATTAGAAACCGCCTTTTGCCTATATAGTATCAACAATGATACATCTTTCTAAAATAGATGAAAAATAAAAAAAAAACAAAAAACAAAAAACAAAAACAAAAACAAAAGCCAAAATATCATATCAGATGGATTTCACATACACATTAGACTTATTAGAACTCACAAATTAGAGTTTCAAAATATTTTTGATATAATATATAGACATGTATCACTTTATTTGGTTGAGTTCTTATAAAAAAATTTCTTTAAAAAAAAACATATATATAGTTTGACGAAGATAAACGCAGAAAAAAATATTTTAAAATTTTTGTTAAACAATTCTCATCTTAAAAAAGAGAAAATTATACGAAAATGACAAGTATTTTTATTTTATTTTATTTTTCATTTTTTTTTATCAAATTAGATTTAAATTTTTGAAAAACAATACTACAATTTTTTTTAAAGCTCTATTCTAAGGAAAGGAAAGTGAGCTTAGGCCCTGCAAGTCTATGGCATTTTCTACCTAGGAAAAGAGAAGCAACAATCAACCACACTTGGGTGCCAGAAAACTTTTTATCAATTTTAGGTGAAACAGGACACAAACAAAAAGCCTAAAACAGTCCTCCTCTCTCTTCCCTTTTTTCCCCCAAAAATAACTTTATGCAACAACTAAAGTTCCAACTAGTTGTGAAATTATTTTTCCCAGAAGAAGTGAAAGATCATGATTGCACTAGTGAATTTACAAAGGTCACACCTACCAAACAGTTATTTTATTTATTTATTTATTTTTATAGATTGTGTTTGAATTTTAAATTTGTATAAAAATTAATATAAAACAATATAACTTTTGTTTCATTTTTCTTTATCTTTCATAAATTTATTCACAAATCTAAGATACAAAGATAGGTTTAAAAAAATAAATAAATTTGTTATTACCTTTAAGCGTCCTGCCGTGTCAGGTGGATTAAGGATGGGAGAGTAAGAGCATATTCAAACCATATTTCAAATTTTACTAAACACTTTAAAAAGTAAAAAAATTGACATTTCAATAAGCTTCAACTGCATGGCCATCCCTTGACATGAGAATCGGATAAAGTTAAAGTGAAAATACTTTTGTTTGGGGTATAATATATGTACACCTTTTTCTGACTCACATCACTTTTTTATTTTTCTGTATATCTTTTCATAAAAGTTGAAAAGTTTATTTATTTAAATCATTCAAAACAACAGTATCATTTTGGTCCCTAATTTTTCAATTCTGATACATTTGACTCTGAATTTTAAATCTTATTTCAAATAAGGTCAATTGAAGATACTATTGTTTAATTTCAAGAGCAAAATTGTTAATTAAATAAAATATAAACTAATTTGATCAAAAATAAATATCAAAAAAATATTTTTAAATTTTTAAAAATTATTCCTGCCCACCAAAGATAAAATTATGTAAAATTGATAAATCTTTTAGACATTTATTTTTTTTACCAAATTAATTTTATTATTTGTTAGGATGATGATCATGTAATAGGTGGTTGTTAGGATTTTAATGTGTAATCAATATATTTAATATATGAAATGTTTTTAGTTTTAGATTTTTTGATTTAATGGATCAATTTAATAATAATATCAAAGTTGTCGTCATATTTAACTTTTGAAAAAATAGAAACTAATTTAATGAAAATAAAAATAACCACATATTATATGATTATCATCTACGTACATAATAAAAATTAATTTGGTAAAAAAATAAATAGATTTATTAATTTTATATAATTTTATCTTTAGTGTATAGAAATAATTTTAAAATATTTTTTTGACATTTATTTTTATTAAATTAGTTTATATTTTATCAAATTGATGATTTGCCTTTAAAATTAAGTATTAATATTTTTAATTACCTTTATTTAAAATAAGATTTAAAATTAAAAATTAAAAATTAAATATATTATAGTTAAAAATTTAAGAATTAAAATGACATAAACCCAATTATAAAAACTATTAATATAATTTGTCAAAAGAGTTGTGATTCGGACCTCGAATCCGTCCGCCCCGACTGCCCCGAAATCACGAAACGACGTCGTTTCATGGTTTTAATTTTTTTTTTTTTTTTTTTTTTTCAGCAGAAGAAGGAAGACGAAGACGGGGGAGGGGGAGGGGGAGGGGGAGGGGAGGGGAGGAAGAGAAGGAGGGGGAGGGGGAGGGGGAGGGGAGGGGAGGGGAGGGGGCCAACAAACTCGGGGATGAGGCAGGGGCGGAGGCCGGGGCGGCAAGGCAGAGCCGGAGCTGCGGCGAGGCAGAGCTCCGGCTGCGACGAGCGACGAGCTGGAGCTGCGACGAGCGACGGCGGGCGACGATCGGGCGACTGTGACGAGCGTCGGCGGGCGACGATCGAGCGGCGAGACGACGCCTCTCTCCCCCCTCTCTCTCTCTCTCTCTCTCCCTTTCCCTCTCCCTCTTCTTCCTCTGCGTCAAAAATGATAGAAAAAAAGGAAAAAAAAAAAAAAAAAAAAACCTAAGCCCAAAATAACATCGTTTTGGACTTTAGAAACATTCGGAGCATTCAGATTTGAGGACCAAATCATTTTTCTTGTCAAAATTGGGTGGAGATTCGTATATGCCTTTCCATTGATTCAGAGCAAAGGAAACTGTCGTGCCAAAGTTGGTGACTTGTCCTTTAAGAGATTGGTACAAACTTTATGCAAATTAAATTCTGTACGTACTGTTCTCAGAGAATCATAGTACTATCATGTAATGAGTTTCATTTTGAAAATAAAATTACTCCGTTGGGTTTAGTTTGAGTTTTTTGAATTAAATTTTTTGAAAATTAAATTTTTTAGTTTTTTAATTTTTTGATTTTTAGTGAATATTTTTAAAATTTAAATATTTTTTTTTTATTTTTTTAGATACACCTTACTTAGATGTATTTAAAAAGTAAAATATTTGTGAAAAAATATTTTAAAAAATTAATAAATACATAAAAATATAAAAAATATACTGAATTCTCATATTTTTTTGTATTTTTGTTATTTAGTGAATTTTTAAAAGTTTTTTTCACAAATTTTTTACTTTTTAGGTATATATATGTTAGGTATGTCTAAAAATTAAAAAAAATGTGAAAATATTAAAAAAATTTAGTAAAACCAAAAATACACAAAAAATAAAAAAATAAAATTTTTTAAAAAGTATTTTTAGAAAACTCTAACCAAGCAAATATATATTTTAAAAGTTTGGGCTGTTTTACTAATCCCAATATCTGTGACCTAAAGTGTGTGACATGAATAGAATTTTCCTATCTTTTAGTAATATGCTAAAAGATTTCAGTCCTACTTAAACTTTCGAAATTCATTTGATCTTAAGGCACCGTTTGGGAATAGATTTTTTTAGTCATTTTTTGACTTTTTGACTAAAGTATGATGTAAAAAAATTAATATGTTTTAAATAACTTTTTAGTTTTTTACGAAAAGATGTGTAAAAAATAGAGAGAAAATAAAATTTTTAATTTTTTGGTATAGATTGTTAACTTTTTGATTTTTTTAATGACTTTTTGACTTTTAAGCTAAAAAAGTTACTTTCCAAACGAGACCTAAGAATTGATTTTTTTTCTTTTCTTTTTCTAATCCAAACATAAAAAAAAAAGTACCTTCTTTTATTCCATTTTTTATATCATTTTTTTCCTTCCCACGTTCAAAATTGAAACACGACTTAATAAATTTGGAACAAATATATCTACAATAACGCTTTGGTGATTAGATTTGAATAGAAAATTTTGAATACTTTGGTATAAGGCATGGAACATGAAACTGTAATGCAGTATCGACATATTAATTTATACTCAAATTTGATCAATTCAGCAAATATTGTTCGATGCTTCCCTCTTTGTTTTATCAACATAATTCAGACATTTGCAGTAGCCACTAACAAAAATTTAAGGAACCGACTTTTCTCCTGTCGACCTCATCCTAAATCTCACTATGATGATTCAAACCATTTTCTCTATAGGTCATTCATGAAAAAAAATTAAATTAATCCAATAATTAGAGAGAACTGATCTCTCTAAATCTAATAAAATCATGTAACTAGATTACTGTCAGTTTTGAATTTATTTTCGTGGAAGCCTCAAACTATTGAAATGAGACTCATAATAAAACTTTCGAGCCCAACTGTATAAAACTAGACTTCTCTCCAACTACATAGAAGCCACTCCCTTACACAAACTACCAGCCAATATATCTGAAAATCGAAACAATCAGTTTCTACTATTAAGATGAAAACAATTCGCAGGCGCTTTTCTTATCATATACATACATGTCCTTTACTCGAGAACTCCCTCCTAAAAATTCTGCAACAAAAAACCTATACATAAACAAAAAGAGTCCCTCATTGTACCTCCCATTAGCAAAAGCATAATGCAAGAGAGTGATTACACGCACCAAATGAAATTAAACGAACGATTTTATCAGTAACTTGGCGGTGGAGTACTATTGTCGTCATCATCATCAAGAATGAGTTTGACACCATTGCTCTTGAGGGCATTCACGATGGCAAAGATCTTAGTACGGTTCTTGAAACCTTTCTTCTCGATCTCTTTGTTAACATCGACGTGGATCCCTCTCCCCTGTCCCTGCTCGAGACCATACACCTTTAGCCGCATTGCCAACACCTCTCCCACAACCGCTGCTGACTTGGCATTGCAAGTCCGACCACACTCCAGTGTGCTCTTGACAGCATGTTCAACTGTTGATGAAGTTGCAACAATCCGACCATTGTCCCTGTCTACTACGTTGGCTGTAATGTACTTCAATGATATGAACAACCGTAGCACATACCTCTTGAGCAGTGTCATCTCATGGAACTCCAGTGTTCTGTCTCACTGTAAAAAATAGTTGGATTTAAAATCAAAAGGGTTCTAAAGCAAGTTGAGAACATAAAATTAGAGAATCCCAGAAAATTAAAGGAAACGGAAATTTTAGTCATCCTGTCATATACTCTATACTGTTGTAAGCATAGCCAAAGGCTAGGGTACCAACACCGACCATTGCTAAGCTGTAATTTTTCCTATCAAACTAGAAAAACCCTAAATTTATCACGCACAGTTTAGTAACTTTAAACAGTTTCATACCATAATTATGTTCGCTCGTTTAAATTATACACTTTTTAAGTTTCTCGTTCAACTCTCTGTTCTTATCATTGGCCTCCTATGATTTCCACAATACTTCTTTCATGAAATCCCAAAATTTTAAGGCTGAATGATCCCAAATTTTCTTGTAACATTTCTAATTGCCTCTCATCTGCAACCTCCATGGTTTTGACTATGGTATTAGCAATCATCCATGTAGTATAAGGGAAGGAAAATAAGGGAAGAGGTAAAATGGTTAGCAATGAAGCAGGGTAAGGATGTGGAAGCGAAGGAGACACTGGATGGATTTTACTGAAGGAAGATGAATGAAAGGGATTGGATGTGCAGTAAGCTACAAAAGAACAAGCCAAGGTGTTTAATTTAAGCTCAGGGATAACACAAATTGCAGCAACTCCACAAATTTAAGTAAATCTATGTATGACTCCTCCCAGTAATGAAATTCATCTTCAGGGGTCCACCGAAATCTATGGGAAAGGAATGAAAAACAAAATGCAGAAGGCAAGAAAATGCTACACATATGTTAACTAGACATCAAAGGCCTCAATAGTTAAACACAGGCCCTGAAAAGAATTGAAATGATACTTATCTACAGTTGCTCAGATAACTTTAAGAAAAAATGTAAGAAGTAACCTATAGCTGTCACAGAAGTCCATTTTCCTTAAGAGACAGTACAACCATGAAAGAGTATAATATTTGAATTTCATTTTGGAAAGACCCTGCACTCGACTAAATTTATCCAGGACACCAACATCATTAGTGCAGGACATAAATTTGGCCATGTACTAAGCGAAAAAAGTGCACTAAATGTCAAAAGTTCAGCTTAGCCTAACTACAAAGTGAAAGCTTTAAGTGAAAAGATTACTCTCGATAGGGGTTTATCTCCCATGTCTTACTGATTTTGTCAAAAGTGTGAAGTGAGCATATTGATACATTCAAACGCAAAGTACGGATTACTAGTAGTATTAAAACACAAGTAAGCCATCTTGTGAATAAACATATTAATACTACTAACAGTGCTGAATTGTGATTAGCTGCAGACATATTTAAAGGTATGCCATAACGTGAACAAACACATTAAATTAGTAATGAACCACCAATTTGGATGAGTCTTAATTATGATTACTTGAGTATTACACAACTAACTCTTCAAGTTAACTATTTATATCATTGTGTATCTTATGGATCATAACAAAACTTTGCTTTTGTAACTATTGTTCTATTTGTAAACTAAACAACTCAACTCAACTCAACAAGCCCAACTAGTTACCTGTATGAAAACAATGAAGCAAAAGAGTGTTGGTAACAAAATAATATTGTCAAAGATACCAAAAGATATGGAAGATATCAAAATATATGGAGATCCCATATTTGTGCTTATTATGATTTTTTGTATCTTTGAATTATTTCAATTCCTTAATCGAAGGGATTTGATTGTATCCCCCACTCTATATATATGATGTATCATGTAAACAAGAGTATTAAGTTGAGTGAATGAAAGATGTAGCCCATACGGCTTTGTGTGTGTGAATGTAAACCAATATTGACTGAACCACGTTAAACCTTTGTTCTTTCTTTTCTCTTTTCTGTCTCTATTATTTCTCCATATTCAACCTTATTGCCTTATTATAAAATTCAATTTGACATTAGAGCCTACCAAACCCTAGGCATGTTTCCCTCTAGAGTTCTTTCTCACTCCATATTTTTTGTTATCAAGGTGTTTTTCCCTTTTCCTTGTGTTGATCACTGATTTGCTGATTTGGTAAGCAAACTCTCTGAGTTTTACTTGTTTCGGAGCTATTAGTGTGTTCGGTAGCATTATTATGTGATACGCCAAGTTTTCCGGCTACTTCTCTACCCTTTTAGGGCCCCTATGCTGACGTGGTAAGCACATATTTGGTTCTTTTTTGTTTTTGGGCCACCGGTGTGTTCGATAGCATTCGTTGTGATACGCCATTCTTTTGGCCTTGTCGCTTTCTCTCTCTCTCGGTTGGTTTCTCTTGTTGCCATCATGACTGATTCTATGAACATTTATCTGTTGCAAGATGTTGATTATGTTCTCTGAAATTTTCATTGAAGGGAGCTATTACAATTGTTGTCGGTTTTTGACAACTTAATTGTAATTGTTTGTGACGATCATCATATTTTCGAGTTCAAGTTGGACACTTCACTTCAACTGTTCCGTGTTCCAACTTGAGAGGGAGTGTTGGAGACAAAATTATATTGTCAAAGATATCAGAATATATGAAGATTCCATATTTGTGCTTATTAGGATTTTTTGTACCTTTGAATTATTTCAATTCCTTAATTAAAAGGATTTGATTGTATCTCCCACTATATATATGGTGTATCATGTAAATAAGAGTATTAAGTTGAGTGAATGAAAGATATAGCCCATAGGGCTTTGTGTGTGTGGATGTAGGCTAATATTCTAAGAAGCACGGACACGTCCCTGAGGCTTGCGTATCAGTGTCGGGCACGTGTCGGGCACGTGTCGGACACGCGTACGACATGCAGTTGACACGTGTCCGACACTCTCCCCTGCGTGTCCCCCTTTTTTCAGAATTTTTCAGAGTCGGACACGAGGTTGGACACGCGAGGACACGATTCAGACACGCAGGTGGGTGGATCGAAGAAGCCCTAGAACTGTTGGAGAGGAGAAAGAGAGAGAGCCAGAGACAGAGACAGATCGAGGGGAGAGAGAGAGAGGGAGATAGGTCGAGGGAAGAGAGAGACAGATTGAGGACAGAGAAGAAACCTAACCTGTTCGTCTTCCTCTCTGCGCCTCGATCGACCATCGATCGCCCTCGTTTGACCATCGATCGACCATCGCCATCTCTGCTCTCGACCATCGTCTCCCTCTCTGCTCTCTCTCTCTCTCTCTCGATGGCCCAATATATATACATATATAATAATAAATCAAAGTTGGCCCAATATATATACATATATAATAATAAATAATATATATATTTATATACTAATAATAAATAATATAAATAAATAAATAATATAACCTTTCTTTTGGTCTTAAATAATATAAATAAATACAAATAATATATTTATTTTTTAATTTTACATATAATAAATAAAATAAATAAATAAAATTAGTATATATTTTTTAATTTTGCATATAATAAATAAAATAAATAAATAAAATAAATATAAATAGTATATATTTTTTAATTTTACATATAATATATAAATAAAATTATATATATTAAACGTGTCCCCAGCGTATCGTGTCCCCTATTTTTTGAAAAATTGCGTGTCCGCGTGTCTGTGCCGTGTCCGTGTCGTATCTCGTATCCGTGTCCGTGCTACTTAGCTAATATTGGCTTAACCACGTTAAACCTTTGTTCTTTTTTTTCTCTTTTCTGTCTCTATTATTTTTCCATATTCAACCTTGTTGCCTTATTACAAAATTCAACTAAGAGTAAAGTCTAATCACAACATATTTAACATTTAGACATCAACTTTGAGCAATTGTTTACACTAAAATGAAAAAAAATGAGCCAAAAGCATTCAAATATAGCATTTCAAACCTGAGAAAAAGTTAGTTCAAGTGAGGTATTCTTATTTTTACTCTCTAGAATCTCCCTAAAGAATCATTTCATGAAAGTATAATTATTCATTGAACAAAGTGGAAAAATAGGTGACAAGAAGAATATCACCATCTGTGTCTGGTGAGATAATGATGATGATGGTTACGATAATAGTAATAATAATTTATAAATAAACAAATAAAACTGGTGAAACAAATAAAAAGGCAAAAAAAATAAACAGATGAGCATAACAAAGAGAGAGACGTAACAAATAAAAAATATGAACATGAAAATAAACAGAAGGGCATAACAAAGTGGCTCCATAGTCAATCCCCTCTAGGTTCTTGTTCAGCAGAATGAGGCATCCAAGAATAGCGATTAACAGATTTCTTGACAGGGTAACAATCTCCCCCAGAGCATGAAGAGTGTATGAGCATCAGAAAACTAGAGATAACACCTTCCAGAATGATAGACCCCATCAGTCCATTCCTGAAGTCTCCATCTAGAAGCTATAAGCTTTAGAAGATAAGGACTGACACAAAGGAATAGTTCCAGGGAAAATAAGAAGAATAGAATGGTGATCTTTGTGCAAATTTGATTCCTCCATAGAATATTAAACATTTAAATTCAGAGGAACAAGGGCATTTAATGTGTTAATGAAGAGGAAATACACAGGCAGGAATGAAGGTAGGACACTCCTGTAATTATGGTGATGATTTAATATAAAAGGGGATGAGATACCACTCATACCTCTAACTTTTTCTCTTCTAAAAACTGACATGGTATCAGAGCCACTCTAAACCCCTAGAAACCACAAACCTATAGCCACCTTCACACCATCACCGCACCACCTGCAGTCCATACCACACTAGACGCCATCTCCCTAGGGCTCCGCCAGTACCAGTCACGGCCTCCTAGGGCCCGGACAGTCCTAGCCGCATGCTCCTAGGACTTTGGCAGCCCTAGCTGCAGCCTCCTAGGGCTTTGCCAGCACCCTAGGGCTCGTCGGAGCCCCCCTTTTCCCAGCCCAGGTCTGTCAGCAGGCTTAGAGGTTCAGTTGGGTGGGGTTTCCTCCCTCCTTAGGCTGCCGATAGCCACTCAGGAGCTCTTTGGTTCAATCGACTCTCTCTTCTCTTTGGTTCAGTCGACTCTCTCTTGGGTCTTGGGTTTGGGTTGCATTGAAGTCCTTATTCGGTGATCATTGGTGCTTTGTCTCTATTCATGTAATTTCTCTTCTCTGTGTTTTTTTTTTTTTGGTTTGTTTTTCCGTCTTCTATGATAAATAAATAAATGTTTTCTTAAATTCCTTTGTTTTGTTTGGTATGTTCTCCCATCTTTTGGGTTTGTGATTAGACCAGTGTTTGTTGTGAGGATTCCTTAGTAGAGTATTCATGGCAGAATTGACTAGTGAGTCTACTATTTCACAACCTGCTCCTCAGGGCGCGAGTCCTGGTTTGCCTACTACTATGACTAATTCCCTCAACCTTGGCCAGAAAATCACCACCTCTCTTTAATGGTTAGAATTATCTAGCGTGGTTGCAGAGTTTGACTATATTTTTGAAGAGTAAAGGGAAGATGGGATATGTTGATGGGTGCATTCAGGCCCCTAGTCCTACAGATCTGGGTTATGATCAATGGGAGATTACCAATTCTCTTATCATGGGATGGTTGATACATTCCATAGTTCCGTAGATTGGTGAGGGATATTTGTCTATGGACACAGCACAGGATATTTGGGAGGTTGTGGCCACTACATATTCCCGCAAAGACAATTTTTTACAAACTTTTGAGTTACGATGCTCCTTGACCGGTCCGTCCAGGGTGAGATGACTATCCTCTAGTATTTTACTTTCCTTAACAATGGGTGGAAGAGACTTGATCATCTTCAGGACTACAAGCCTGTCTGTCCCACTAATTCTGCTAGGTACTGGAAATTTGTTGAACAAGTACGAGTCTTCAAGTTTTTGGAAGGTCTGAATGTGGAGTTTAATCCTGTTAGGAGTCGTGTGCTTTGTATGGATGTGCTTCCTTCTCTCCAAGAAGCGTTCGCTTATGTGTAGAATGAGGAGAGTCGTCGTTCTACTATGCTTCCGTCTGCCTCTTCTGATCAATCTGCCCTAGTTTCTGCACCCTCTTGAGATGGGGATCGTGGTTCTCGTCCTCCTTTTGAGAAGGATACCCTTTTTTGTGACTATTGTCGTCACCCTCGCCACACTCATGAGACTTGTTGGAAGTTACATGAGCTGCCATCTGGGAGTCATGGAGATCGTTTTGGGTCTCAAGGGGGTCACTCGAGTTAGTCTCGAGGCTGAGGGCCTAATGCCTGAGCTCATCATTCTGATACAGTTGAGCCATAGTCCCTCGCTCCGGTTGTTTCATCTGCTGATATCTTTGAGTTCTCTACTTCTGAGTTAGAGGTTGCTCTTCGTAACTTGCTAGACCGTCGGGCATCTGGTTCATCTTTAGGTAATTTTGCCCATTCAGGTAACTTAGCTTCTTCTACAAGTGCTTTCCTATCTCATCAAACGTTGCCTTGGATTATCGATTCTAGTGCTTCCGACCATATATTTGGGTCTTCTGATTTGTTCTCCGCATATACCCCTTCTTCAGGACAGGATAAAGTTCGAATTGCTGATGGTACAATTTCTTCTGTGTCAAGGAAAGGTGTAATTCATGCCACTGCTTCCCTTCCTTTGTCTTCTGTACTACACGTTCCCGATTATCGTGTTAATCTTTTATCTTTGAGTCGTATTACTTGGGACTTAAATCGTAGTGTAACCTTTTTTCCTAATCTTGTCTATTTCAGGACCTTATCATGAGAAAAATGATTGGCAGTGGAAGAAACAAGAATGGTCTCTATATCCTAGATCAAGCAGACAAGTTGACTCATTCATCCATTCAGTTATCATCTACAAAGGAAGACCTATGGCTGTGGCACCATCGTCTTGGGCATCCATCTTTTTTGTTACTTAAGCATCTTTTTCCTTCCAATTTTTTGAAAAATAATGTTTCTGAGTTTCACTGTGAGTCGTGTTAACTTGGAAAACAACACAGAGCTTCTTTTGCTCCTTCTATTAATAAAAGTTTAGTTCCTTTTTCATTGATTCATTCTGATGTATGGGGTCCCTCTCGTTTTGTGTCTTTAAAGGGTCACCGATGTTTTGTCACTTTTATTGATGATTGTTCTCGGACCATCTAGGCGTATCTTATGAAAGACAAATGTGAGGTTTTTTTCTATGTTTCAAAATTTTCATAAAATGATTTGCACTCAATTTAGTGCGGTTGTCAAAATTCTGCGTTCTGAGTGAGGGGGAATACATTGACTCTGGCCTTGCCAGCTATTTTGCCACTTATGGTATTATTCACCAAACTTATTGTACTAATACCCCTCAACAAAATAGTGTTGCAGAGCATAAAAAACGCCATCTTCTTTATATTGTGCGTTGTCTGTCCTTTGAAATACGTGTCTAGATCATATTAGGGGGAAGTTGTTCTCACTGTAGCCTTCTTTATCAATCGTTTGCCTACCCAAGTCCTCCACAAACGCACTCCTCTTCAGCTTTTGTTAGGGTCCCACTCGTTTGGTTTCTCCATTCCTCCCAAAAACCTTTGGGTGTATGTGCTTTGTTCATAACCATTCTCCTACCCGTGGTAAGTTGGATCCTAGGTCTCTTTGGTGTGTCTTCCTGAGTTATTCTGCCAGGCAAAAGGGCTACAAGTGTTATCATCCCCCCTCTCGGAAATGGTTTGTCTCTATAGATATGTCTTTCTTTGAGTCTCAATCCTACTTCATGTCCTCCTCGGTGTCCTAGTCCTCCCTTCAGGAGGAGCCTTGGTGTGAAGCGATTACTGTGTCACTACATCAGTGATTAAGCATGTTGAGAATGTTAATGGTGATCCAACTATTGAGAATATTGAGTTTAAATCCGCAGCGAAAGATGTTGAGTCTGAATCCACAATAAAAGACGGCAAAGTTTATGTCAGGGACAAAGATAGAAAACAAGTTACTTAGGTACAAGAGACCAATTCGGATTCTCCACTGCTATCTTCTCCTCCTGATGAGTGTCCAGAATCCTCTTCTTCTGATGAAACTTCAAGAAACTCTATTCTTTCTGATCTAGATATTTCCATTGCTAAAAAGAAGGGGTTAGGTCTTATACTCAACATCCTATTTCTCATTTTGTCTCCTACACTAATTTGTCTTCTTCCTATAAAGCTTTTCTGTCTAAAGTTTTTTCTATAAGTCTTCCTTCTAATTTTCAGGATGCTCTTTCTACTCCCTGAGTGGAAGCATGCCATGATGGAGGAGATAAGAGCCCTGGCTAAAAATGGCACTTTGGAATTGGCTGAGTTACCCAAGGGCAAACAACTTGTTGGATGTAAATGGGTGTACACAGTGAAGCACAAAGCCGATGGTTCAATTGAACATTACAAGGCAAGATTGGTGGCCAAGGGCTTTACGCAGACTTATGGAGTAGACTACTAGGAGACATTTGCTCCTGTTGCTAAAATGAACTCTGTCAGAGTCTCTCTCCCTTCCCTCTAATCTCGACTGGCCTCTCCATCAATTTGATGTGAAGAATGCCTTCCTTCATAGAGATTTGGAAGAAGTGTACATGGACATTCCCCCACGCTCTGAGGATGTTAAAACTAAAGGAAAAGTGTGCTGACTACGCAAGTCACTTTATGGACTCAAACAGTCGCCTAAGGCTTGGTTTGAGAGGTTTACTCAGGCCATGCTGCGATATAGTTTCAAACAGAGTCAAGCTGATCATTATTTTTTTGTGAAACACTCCTCACATAGTAAGATGACAACTCTTATTGTTTATGTGGATGATATTGTACTCACAGGGGATGATGTTGAGGAGGTTCCTCGGTTAAAGGAGTATTTGGCCAATGAGTTTGAATCAAAGACTTAGGCAACTTGAAATACTTTCTAGGTATTGAAGTTGCTTGGTCCAAAGATGGCATCTTCATATGTCAAAGAAAGTATGTGCTTGATTTGCTAAAAGAAACTGGGATGCTTGGAAGTAAAGCCTGTGATACATCACTAGAGCCTGAACTGAAGCTTAGTAAGGATCAAGGAGGCGAACTTGTAGACAGGGGGAGATATCAGCAGCTAGTGGGTAAGCTTATCTACTTATCCCATTCGCGTCCTGACATTGCTATCGCAGTGAGTATGGTTAGTCAGTTTATGCATGCTCCACGTGCAATTCACTTAAGAGGCAATTATGCGGATTCTGAGGTACTTGAAGTCTTCTCCGGGAAAGGGTCTCTATTTCACTAAACATGGTCATCTTAGTGTGGAGGCATATACAGATGCTGATTAGGCTGAATCAGTCACTGATAAAAGGTCAATCTCTGGCTATTGTACCTTTGTTGGAGGAATTCTAGTTACTTGGAGAAGCAAGAAACAGAATGTAGCTGCGAGGTCTAGTGCAGAGGCTAAATTCAGAGTTAGGGCTCAGGGTGTGTGTGAGTTATTATTGATTAGACTACTTTTGAGGGATTTGGGGATTCATCAGACAGATTCTATATGGCTATACTGTGACAATACGGCAACCATCAATATAGCTCACAATCTAGTTCAGTATGACAGGACCAAGTATGTAGAGATTGATATGCATTTTATCAAGGAAAAGCTCACTAGTGGGACTATATGTACGACATTCGTGAGGTCTGGGGACCAACTGGCTGATGTTCTCACCAAAGAATTAGGGAATAAACCATTCCGTGACATTCTTAACAAGCTGGGCATGAGAGATATCTTTGCATCAGCTTGAAGGAGAGTGCTAGAATGTGTTAGAATATTTTCTATTTTATTCTGATGTATATTCAGTATTCTTATTTTATTCCTTAGGGCACTCCTGTAATTATGGTGATCATTTAATATAAAAGGGGATGAGATACCACTCATACCTCTAACTTTTTCTCTTCTCAAAATTGACACCCTGAAGTTCAACAAACCCATTATGTATTGTATTTATTAGGCTCCTAAAGAATATATACAATGTGATGGCCTTTAAACTTTTCATTGAAACAACTGAAAATTAGTTTGCTACTTATATATGCAACCTCTTTTCTCTTATTTGGTTTCCTTTATATTTTTTCTCTTTCTCACAAAACAAAGCTTTGCTTATCTTTCATTCACGAAAAATTATTAGGTAGTTTAGGAGTACCATGTGATATTATTTACATTTTACTTCGATAAATGAGTAATTGCAAAATATATGAAGTAGGTCATCATTGTCTCACTATCTAACAAAGGTGAGTCATCATTATCTCCCTCGTAAAGTTTTTCATTTCGACATTTGTTGGAAGTACCCCATAAATAATATTACATGGTATTTTGGGAGCTTATTTTATGAAATTATTCTATTGATATTAGGAAATTTTCATTTTTTTTTTCCCGTTCATGTATATGGAAAGCATTCTCAAATAATTCGTATTTCAAGAGAAAAATCCTTAAAAATTGAAAAAAAAAAAAAAAAAACAATGTATCAATGCGTATCGCTAATGCAAAGGCATCAATTCCTTAGAAGATGTCTAACAAGTCATCTTGGCCCTCCTTAAAACAAAATCCTAGCTTCGTCTCTGATAACAAGGTAGTTGGCATAACAAGCTTCCCAATTTCAATAATTTCAGATGAGGAGGACCAAGGTGATGGGGTGTACCGAAGCTAGAATGAGGTGACAAATTCAATTCTATCAAGAACTTTTCAGTTGAAGGACTTAGCTTCAATGCTTTTCTATTATGTTCTTTCAACATGATCCAAATAGCTGTAAGTGAGGCACAACCATACACAATATTCATCTAAAACCTCTTAAACTGAGAAAAAAACTGCAGCAGGATAGATAAGAAAACAGCAGCAATATGTGGCACTTTCATACTGGCCATGCTCAAACACCACATCATAACATTATTGGCAGCTACAATGATCAATAAACGACAAAATATGCAAATGCCCATAAAATCTTGATTGGTAGGGATACCTCATGAACAATCATGTAAACATGTAATGTAACAAATGGGCACCATTGAACAAGCAACTATTTCCATCACTACAACTTATAGATAATAAACAAATGACACAGTTAATGAGATATGAGATTGTTTAATAATTGATCTAGGAGTTCTGAACTTGTGAATTAGGAATCTACGATAACGATCTTTAGTGCACAATTTGTCTATACCAAAGCATTATCTGGCAAAAAAAGTTAGTGTTTTCAGGTGCTGGGTTGCTCAGAAGATGTCTATTAAAGAGTCTTGGACAAAATCAATAACTAACAAGAGCTAAGCATGAATGGCAAAAGTTTTTTCATTTTTCTTTTATAATTTTAAAAGGCAAACAAGAAGAACAAAAAAAGCAAAAATTCAAGTGCATATGTAAACACACAGGTGCAAACCTAAATCTCCTCATCTATAGACACCTTAGTGTAGAACTACATAAAGCCTATTTTTGCCCCAACATAGGTTCCTGACTATTATGTGCATATAAACTAGGCTCTCTGTGTGGGATATACACAATGCATATATGTCTACAGTTGAAGTGTAAACGTATGGAAAACTTTGATTAGGGCTTGAGAGAGAAGGAAGAAGGAGAAGACTGTATATATTAAACGTACGTTTCTTGGTTCCTTTCATAAACCTAAAACATCAGCAAATATAAAGAATACAATATGACCATAGTACCCTCACTCAACACAAAAAATAACATACATCACTATATATTGTAGCACGTCCCCTCAAGCTGGAGCATAGAGATCGAACATGCCCAGCTTGGCAAAGAGACGCTAAAACGAAGAACGAGCAAGTGGTTTGGTGAAGATATCACCCAATTGATCATCAAAGCGAACATATGGGGTCTCAAGTTGCTGACGCAACAACAAATCCCGTATAAAATGACAGTCAACTTCAATATGCTTTGTACACTCATGAAACACGGGATTATTGGTAATGAAAATAGCAGCTTGATTATCACAGCTCATGCTCATAGGAGTAAGAACACGAATACCAAAATCCTGCAGAAGATAATAAACCCGTAACATCTTAGAGGCGGTATGCGCCATAGCACGATACTCAGCTTCAGCACTCGAATGAGCAACAACTGTCTGTTTCTTGCTACACCAAGTAACAAGGTTACCTCCAACAAAGGTGCAATATCCAGACGAAGAACGACGGTCAATTCGACTGCTGGCCCAATCAGCATCGCTAAAGCCAGTGACAGTCAAGGAAGAAGAAGGACGATAAAGTAAACCACGACTTGGAGCACATTTGAGATAATGCAAGATTCGACACACATCATCAAAATGGGGTTCATGAGGAGCATGCATGAATTGGCTAACAACACTCACAGCATAAGTGATATCCTGACGAGTGATGGTAAGATAAATCAACTTCCCAACTAAACGACGATATCAACCAATATCAAGAAACAACTCTCCAGTCTTACCATGAAGTTTTAACCGAGGAGTCCATAGGAGTATCAGTGGGACGAGTGCCCAGAAGACCAGTTTCAGCAAGAAGATTAAGAACATACTTACGTTGAGAAAGAAACAAACCCCGAGAGGAGCAAGCAATCTCAATCCCAAGAAAATACTGCAGATTACCCAAGTCCTTTGTGTGAAATTGCTTACCCAAATAAAGCTTCAGATCAGCAATACCCGCGGAGTCACTGCCAGAGATGATGATGTTGTCCACATAAACTATGAGAACAATAACCCCAGTAGATGAGTGGCGAACAAAAATAGAGTGATCAGAAGTGGAACGACAAAACCCATATGCAAACACAATAGTACTAAAGCGATCAAACCAAGCACGAGGAGATTGTTTGAGACCATACAAAGCCTTCCGTAACTGACAAACCATATGCTCAAGACCAAGAATAACATAGCCAGGGCGCTAATCCATATAGACCTCGTTGAGATCGCCATGAAGAAAGGCATTCTTTATATCAAGCTGATAAAAAGGCCAAGACTGACTAACGGCAACAGAGAGGAGAATCCGAACAGAATCAAGGCGCGCCACAAGGGAGAAGGTCTCCAGATAATCAACGCCATAAGTTTGAGTATAACCTTTGGCCATGAGACAGGCTTCAAGCCGCTCAACAGTACCTTAGTTGCACGAAGCGGGAGCAGGGACGGGAGCGGGAGCGGGGGCGGGAGCGAGGAAGCGTGAGCCGATAGAAGTTTCTTAGGTTGGGAGCGCCTCGGGAAGCGGTAATATATATATATATATTTTAATACACATTAGAAGTTTTTTTATAAATACTTTTATTTTAATACACATTAATTATTTTATTTATTTATTATATTTTTTAAATAATGTGTTATTGTTAATTTATTTTTATTTATTTTACATATATGTGTGTGTGTTTTTTTATTAATATGTATAATATATACTCATATATATATATATTATATTTGTATGTGTTATATATATATATATATATTAATATGTGTGTTTTTTATATTATATTTGTATTTATTTTTTTATTTTTTTCACTTCACCCATACATTCAATCTGAAAGATCGTCCAGGTCTGCTGCTGAGAGTTGGTCGTAAAAGTCATCCCCATCTCCCATGGGTGGTTCATCATGCCATTCTGGGTCATTTTCTCCCATTACTAGAGACTCATGAGAGACGCTATGCTGATAATTGGGATACTGGCTTTCATCGACAAATGTCTCTTTGCTGAAGGGATATCCTGGGATAGCTAAATTACAAAATATCTTCTGATTTCTATCTTCACAGACTAGTCGTCCATAATTTCCATTATATGCTAATAGAGGATTGTTGGCAAATTTCCTCCATTTATTGAACTGTTCTCTGAGTGGAAATCTTCTGCATGGTCAAGGTCTTCGATTGAGAAGTCCAGGGAATCTTGGGAAAGTCGAGGTTCCTCTGAGGTACATTTTATGTTTAGCTGGATTGCACCATATTCCTTTCCACTCTGGTAGCCTGCTATCTATTAATGCTTCTACGAACGGATGATGCTCCTCCATTACGCAAAGTACTGCATGAGCAAGTTTATTTCCGAAGCTATCTGTTTGATCTGGATCTGAAAAAATTATTCTGGAGACAAAGCCGTAATCTAACAATTGTGAGGCTGTTAGATAACACGTTTTGCCCCTAATCTCTATCTCCAATGGCTCGAATGTTGCTAGATTTATCTGACAAAGGCAGATTCTAAAATCTAAATTACACTGGCATCGACCAAAATGTTCTGACCTCTTATTGCATTTTTCTTCTTCTAAGCATGGCTGCTCTTCATCTTCGTAGAGATAGGTCCATTGATAGGCTAAGCCAGGGCATTCAACTCCTGCTATGGAGAGGTCTTGAAGAAATTGCTGAATAGTGACTAGCTCGCTATTTCTGCTATCTTCGGCTAAGGTGTATATATAGGGTTTTAGGTCTTCTATTACTTGGCTTTTCTCACAAAAAGATCGAATGATAGAATGTCTGAAGAAATACATTCTAGCACTCAATTGGTCAAATTCCTCACTGGTGAGTTGTCTGATTTCTGGGTTAGGAAAGTGGGTAGTTGTTTTTCCTGGAGCTAATTTTTTAAGCTGGTTGGTTAGGGTTCGAATGGTTGCTCTCAATTGTTTTTCTTCGTCTCGGAGTTGGTCTAGCTCTTCATTGACCTTTTTGCCTTTATCCATAATTTTCTTGAAATTTCTGGTAAGGCCTTCACAATGTCTGCACATCTGGAGAGGGTTTTGTGAATCTATTTGAGGGTTAGAACTACTGCTTCTAGAACTACTGCTTCCAATTATCTGGCTAACTGGAACTCCACTAGTAGCAAGAATGGTTGACCTCATTTTGCTCAATGTGTCCAGGTAATCTTTAGCTATCTGACTGATAAAGTAACTGGTTCCTATTTGTCTTCGGGCATAGGTACTGGCTGACTCAAAATCATAAAATCCTTTATATTGAGGTATGGGAAAATTTTTGACTAAGGGTTCTACTTCTATCCAGTCATGGTAAATACCGAGCTTGGTTCCTTTAGCTACTACATAGAAAGAAAAACTTTTAGACAAAGGTTTATTTTGAATTTTTGAAAAATATATACTAAGGGAGTTTAAGGCTGAAAGACGTTTAGCTGGGTGGCTATGACTGTTCCAAAGGTTATCTAAAAGACACTGTTGAACTGGGTCTAGCTCAATTCCTGTTAATGGTCTGAACTTGTTTCTGCCTTCATGAATGGGAAGAGCGAATCCCCCAAAGTTCATGGTTTTGCTGTTCTCCATTATCTGCACAAAAATCAAGCTGATTATTTTCTTTTTTAAATAAATTTTTCTACTTAACCAATCTGTTAACCTGTTATCACTCCCTTTAATATGTTCAAATTCTACTTTATATCCTTGTCCTACTATACAGTCTAAAAATTTTGCCCATCTTCTGGTACTTAATTTGCGCTCATTAAGTTTGTTATGAAATCTAACTATAGCTTCACAATCTGTCCTAATTGTAAAAGGTTTGTGCAAAAATAATCTAAATTTATTTATTGCATATACTACTCCTAATATTTCAAAATCTAGGCTGGTCATGGTCGTGTCTTTTTCTTTAAATTTTCCAGAACTATATCTACAAATGCGTTCTTTATTTTTGCTATCATACTTACTAGGTTTAGCTAATAATATTGTTCCCCATCCTAATTGACTAGCGTCTGTTTCTACGACTATATATTCTGATTCTAGGGGAAGTTGTAGGTCTGGTAAATTTTTTACAAATGTCTTTGATTTTTCTAACTAGAGCTATATCTTGTTGATTGAAATATTTTTATCCTGTGGGTGTGGTCTTACTATATAGGGGTCCTATTATTTTACTAAGGTTGGGAATATACATTCGTGCATAATTTAAAATTCCTAAAAATGATTGAAGTTGTTTTGTATCTTCTAATTTATCTGGATAATCTAAAATTTTCTTAACTATGTGAGGTTGTAACCTAATTTTTCCATCTCCTAACTCCATTCCTAAAAATTCTATGTGAGGCTTATTTAATACCATCTTTTTCTTGCTAATTATTATTCCATTATTTATGAATTCTTCTAATGCTATATATAAGTGATCTATGTGACTATTCTTATCTGGGCTGAATACTAATATGTCATCTATGTATACCAGTATAAAACTATATTTATTAAATATACTATCCATTTTACGCTGAAATATGGAAGGTGCATTTTTTAATCCAAAAGGCATAACTAGCCATTTGTAATGTCCTTGTGGGCAACAAAAGGCTGTCCAAGGTATGCCTTCCTTTTCCATTTTTATCTGCCAAAATCCCGACTTGCAATCAAATTTACTAAATATTTTTGCTGTCTGTATTCTATTTATGAGCTGATCTTTATCTGGTATATTATATTTATCGTCTTCTGTATTATCATTTAATCTTTTATAATTTATAACCATTCTAGCTTTTCCTCTTTTTATCTCTGCATGATTTCTAACCATAAATGCAGCGCTCCTATGTGGACTATTACTTGGTCTAATTACTCCTAAATCTAGTAACTCTTTAATCTGTGTTCTAAATTCTTCTATATCTGCTGGCGTATGATCTATTTGTGCTGAAGTAATCCTATAATCTTTGTTTTTTATATCTAAACTGGCTAAAACTTTATTTCTTTCCCAATATTTCATGGGCTGTTCTCCTAAAATCTCTGTTGTTTCAGCTAATCTTATTATTTCATCTAAATCATTTTATGTTCTTCTGTACACTGGTTTTTTCTTTAATTTTCCTATTTTTGCAAAAATTAATTCTAAGTTAACTGTTTGTTGAAAATCTTCTAGGTTCCAATAGTCTCCAAATTCTTCTAAATCTTCTAATTCGTAATTTTCTATGTCTAAATTTTCTAAAGAAGTATTTGCTATCTCATCAGGTATATACTTTTGGGCTAGCTCGGGAAAAATATTTCTACTGGGAAATAAAAAACTAGCGGGAACTGAATCTACTCCTATGGTACCACCACGCTTCGCACGCAACTCTGATGAATGTGCTATAGTGCTAAGGGCATATGCTATGGGTGTATGTACAGTTCGCTTGAAGAAACTAATGTTGTGTTGGCTGATAAACATGCCGCCCTGTAAACTAAGTATGAAGTTAAGTCCTAAGATGAAAGGATGATTTTGTCGAGTATTTCCAATCCAAACTTGAGGTAAAGGGAACCATTCTATATGCTGATCTTGAGAACCTAGATGATGAAAACTAATCTGTGCTCCATTGATGCAATGCGTATATGTCTGTTTAGTGCCGTCGGCTATACTGACTAAAGCGGGGGTTGTTAAAGCTGTACTCCATCCTGGTGGAACTATATGTTGTTCAATATATGACTTACTGGCTCCAGTATCTATCATGGCATCTATACTAAGGGTTTTTTCCACAAATTTAATTACACAAGAGATCTCAACTAAATTTGGCTTGGGTATAACAGGATAATTAAATGGTAAATATGTATTATCTGACTATGCTTGAGAGTATTGACTAAAGGGTTGAGAATCAACTAGGTTGAGTAATTCCAAAGAATTCATATGTTCTTCCATAAGTTTATCTTTTAAAGGGTACTTATTGTGAAATTGTTCTAGCTGCTGTTTAAGCTGTCTATTTTCTAGTTCTAAACATTCTATGTCAAAACTAGTCTTAGTTTCTATCTCTCGGATTTGAAGTTTAAGTTCTCTTACTTGCACTTCTAATTCTCTAATTGTTAAATGTAATTCTTTGCTTTCTACACTCTGACCTTCTAACAGTTCGCTGTTATTTCCTGATGTTATTTTATGTGTCATGTTTAATTTTTCTAGACAGACTACAATAGGTTATACTGCATAATAAACACTGAGCTCTCTTATCTTTAACTGGAAACCAATTACAATAACTGCATCTAGTGGTATCAAATCCTAGTCCTATTTGAAACTTATGCTGACATTCAGTATCTGCATTACATTCCATCATAAAGAAAGTATCATGAGAAGGAGTCATTCCTATTTCTTGGTTGAGTTGTCCTAAAAGATTATCTACATCTGTATCACTTTCTGAATCACTATCTGAACTTATGGCTTCTATTTGATATTCATAATCGCTGACTATGCTATAGACTTCTGAATCATCGCTATTTATGCTAACTATATCTTCTTCTAAGTCTTCTATAATATGTAGTCTTTCTATCTGTTTATTAGTATTAGGCCTTTGTCTTTTTGCGCAGTTTTTTGCAAAATGATTGGGTTCTCCACATATAAAACAATTGCATTTCTTACTATTGGGTTTTCTAACATATATTTGTTTTCTTTTATCTTTTTCTTCTTTTGGTAGTCGCTTATAATTTATTCTATTAAAAGTTCTACTCTTTCTAATGAATTTCTGTTTTTTCCATGGTTTTCTATATTTTTTCTTCCAATATTTTTCTTTTTATATTTTCCATATTTTTTGTATTTTTTCCTATTATATTTATCTTCATATTGCTGAGGAGTATATATTATATTGCTACAAAAACCATAATTTTGTTTTTTCAAATCTTTCTGTATTTTAACTTCTATACATTTTTCTCTAAGTTTAAAAAACGTATAAACTATTCTAGGTCCTATTCCTAAAGTTCCTCTTATTTTTACTTCTCTTGAGGCTATTTTAGTTGGTAAACTTGCATAATAAATTGACCATTTATTTTCTATCTCTCTTCCTAGTTCTCCAGGTAATTTTCTAAAATATTTATTTCCTATTTCTTCATCAAAAGTTTTTCCGGTTCTAGCTGCTATAGCTAAGTATTCTTTACTAAAAGGTACAATATATTTCCAACTTCCTAACGTTATCTGATCTAACTCATTTAGTGCTATGCTTTGAGCGGAATCATTTCTTCTAGAAGGGTCATATCCTATAAGTATTTCTTTTATAAAACTAGTAAAATTCCATGGGTTATCTCCTAATTCTTTAAGCTGTTTAATTGTTTCTTCATATTTTCCTTTAAAAGTTAGATAAATATTATAAGCTGAATCTCCTAAAAGTGTCTCCATATATTCCCACATATCCGTTGAATCATAGGGATTACTCATCCATGCTTTTACCGCATCTTTTTCCCATCTTTCTATCACTTCTTGCCATATCTGAGGGTCGAATCTAGCTAAATCTAAAAGGGTTTCTTGATTATTAACTGACTGTAATTGTATACTCATATTTGGTTGTCTACGCTTTCCATGAAACCTATAGCTTTTATTTGGATCTGCTTTACTACGTCCTGAACTAGCTAATGGTCTTCTTCCTCCTACTGCATAATGCATTGGTTCTACGGGATCTTCTACAGTTGGTTGTGGGTTACTAGTTCCTGTGCTTTCTGTGTTCATGTAAAAAGTATCTTCTAAGTTGGATTGTTTTGGTATTCTAAATATCTTGCTAGGATGTATTTTATCTTCTATGATATCATCTACATATTCTGTATGGAATTCTTGATCTAAAAATGACACTGCTTCATCATGGGTATCTCCTCTGGCTAAGTATTCGAAGTATCTAGCATCTAATATTTTATTCATGTCTTCTAGGGTGAAATTTTCCAAATCTATCTCATCAATATTATATATCTTATTTTGTGATATTGTTTTTTCCTCTGTCATTACATAAAGCTGATTTATTTCACTAAGATTATCTTGATTTTCTTCCCTATCTATACTACTAAATTCATCATCTTCAGATTTTTCTGGTGCTACATAAGTATACTGGGTAAATCTTACTGCATAGCTTCCATCTGCTCTTTGATATAGTAAGTTATCCTGAGGGGCTAATCTCTTTTGTCCTAAAAAATCTCCTAGTTTCCAATCTAATGCTGCATTATCTTCAGAATTCTATTTTTTAGCTGGTAGTGCCTTTATTCCTTTTGCGCCTAATAACTTAACTATCTGATCATTTGTAAGTCTATAATGAGTATTACTTTCTGAGACTGCTAAGCCTAGGAATCCTGTACAAACTAATAAATTCTTTTCTCCTTTTTTCATATTGTATCCTCTACTCTTTATTCCTATTTTTATCTTTTTATGAAAGGTCGAGGTTGGTAGTAAGAAATCTAGTGTAAAATAAACTATTCCTCCTTTTGAATTCATATCTAATTCATAGCTGCCTCAAAAACTTTGTTCTACATCATTAAACCTATCATCATAAAGACATATAAAAACTTTAGTTCCTAAATTTTCTCTTGTTAAAGCTTTAACTCCTACCACAACTAATCCTAAGTGTGTCATTTTAAGGTGTTCATTTACTGCATATTTATAGCTTTCTCTATCTATTAAATTTAGCTCCATTTTTTCATCTTCATGGGTTACACTAATCATTTATTCACTACAGTGTTTAAATAGATATTGTTTTTTATGAATCTTTCCTAACTTATATACATATTTAGCTGGAATTAATTCTAACTTTTCTTTCTTGAATTTTTCTATCTGTTGTTCTATATCTATAAATTCTTCCATTTTAATATCTTCATCTTCATTACGCTTTTTACTGCTACTTCCTTTTATTAGCTGTTTAAACATTTTTATTTTCTGTAAGTTCTACAAACGGGTTTCTTTGGTAATTTAAGCTTTTCAAAATATCTAGCTATATCTTCTTCGTTTACCTGAGATTGGGGTTTGTTTGTTTGTCCTTCTATTCCTTTTCCTTTTTGAAGTATTATTCTTTCTAAAGAAGCTAAACGATTTTCTAAGTTGTGTAATTGTTCTGATAATTCTTCAAATTTTTCACACAATCTGATTAGAAATAAAATTTCTATATTATTTTGTCTCACTGATATTTTATCTGATTGATTTATTCCTTAATAGCTACTGATTCCTTCTGGGTTATTATGAAAATCTTCTGCTTGTTTTAAAATAGTCTGGTAATCTCTACTAGCCTTTTTATCACTACTCATAAACTAAGATCTTATTAGTTGTTCTAAAATTTCTTATTTCTATTTTAAATTATCTTGAATTTGGTTGATTTGTTCTATTTGTTTAGCTATTTGATTTATCTGGCTATGAGTTTGTTCAATTAGTTGTTTGAATTCCAACTCTATTTGTTTTGAGCTGCTAGTATTTATAGCTAAAATTAAAGTTTCTATTTCTAGCTTAGTAGGAAATTTTTCTAAATTTAAATCTATTCTTTTTTGTAAAATTGAACTACACTGGTCTTGGATATAATCTAATTTTTTATCTTGATCTTTAATTATACTACGATTATTACGGAGATGATCTATAGATGAAATAAAAATATTATTAATTTTATCTATGTCCTTTTTAATATTTTCTGCAAAATTAATCTGATAATCTATGATACTATTTAGCTGAGGATTATGTTCACTATGAAGCTGATGTGTAAAAGTTCCTTCAAAATTACAACAAAATTTATTTTTATCTATGTTGAGACAATGGTTATAATTGTTGAGTTCTAAATTTAAATATTCTACTCTTTTCATACACAAAATTAACTCCTACTTTAAAATTATTACAAGCTACTATAATATGAAATTTATAACTAAAATGTCAAAAAATAAAAACTATTCTATTTCCATAAGCCAAATGCATAATATTAACTTAAACTGTCCTAAAACCGAACACTGCTCTGATACCAATTTTTAGGGGTGATGAGTTAGTGGTCTACCACTATTTTGAAATTGAGCTGAGAATTATCTAATTAATTTTACAGTTATGCTAATAGGTCTTCAAGTTGTTGTATGGCTAGCTTTAAGGCTTCTTGTTTTACAATTAGCTGTCTATTTATTTGAGAAGATTTTAAACTGTAATTTTCTAGGGATCTGCCGGATGCTAATGATAAAAGAAATTGATACCTTAAGTTTTGATCTTCTAATTCTTGTATAAGCTCAGTACTGATTCTGATTTTAATCCTAAGTTCTTCATCTAATGGCATACAATTTTGATTTTTTAATTTCTTTTATGAACAATATTTCCTTAATATTTCTACTCGGATTGCTCTCCTTTTATTCTAAAATTCTTTTTCTTTGGCAAAAACTATTTTTAGGCAATTTTTGTTTTCATTACATGTACTCCCACCTTGAAGCTAAGCCTCGTTCAACATAGTATATTTTTATTTTCTATTTTTTACTTTTCCCTTTCTGCCTACAATTTACCTTCCAACGCCTAACCACGGCTCACACAGGCTCTTCAGCTAAGGTCACTCAGTAATAAAATAGAAAACAGCAGATACTACAAAGGTGTAACGCATGTAATATTAATGAGCAAACAAGCATTCCATAAACTTAGTTTTTCCAAAAAGAAAATAAATTTTTAGAATAGAAGAATTACCCTTTTGAAATATTTAAGGAAAAAGAGAAACTACTCACACTTCATATTAATAAGAAATATACTTACAAAGATTATATTACAGACTCTGAAATTCTGAAAGACTTAGTACACTTTGGGGTTTTTGAGAGGGGTTAGAAATTTTACAACGCAGAGTGAAGGGGTATTTTTCATTCTGCCTCTTTCGTTGGCAAGCATGCCAATTTATACAACACTGAAAGAAGAAAAGACAAAACTCAAAAGGTTATGCCCAACATTTCCCGTCTAAAACTTTCCTAAGGGTCAAAACCTATGCTAGCCTAGACTTAGGCTTTTTTGAAAATTAAGTAAAGACAAGGCTATATATGTATAGAATTATATGCCTCTTTTAACGATATTTCTACATATAAAAACAAATAGAGGATTTGGATAATGATGTCGGGTATTGCTTTGGACCCCATTGCACATCATTCAATCCTCTCCTTTTTGACAAAATTCTGACACTATAATTTATTATAAGACACGTGTAAAGATTTTCACAGCTTTTCTTTAATGGAGCAAGGTGGGAGTCATCTGCTCTATTAAAGTAGTGAGTGAAGGAAAATCTTTATTACCGACAGACTCAAATAATTACAGACACAAATATTTACAGAATCTTTTGTATTTTTTCGATAATTGAAGAGAAGCTTTATCTTCTACTAATTTTGTCTTCTTCTGCTGGAGTATCAATTATTGACGGAGACGCTTGGATGCTGAATCTTCAAAGCGGATTCTTCGTGGAATATTTACAAAATTGAAGAGTCAAAAGTCAGGAACTGCTGCTATAATATTTTCAAAATATTATGCCAGTGTAATTTAGATTTTAGCATCTGCCTTTGTCAGATAAATCTAGCAACATTCGAGCCATTGGAGTTAGAGATTAAGGGCAAAACGTGTTATCTAACAGCCTCACAATTGTTAGATTACGGCTTTGTCTCCAGAATAATTTTTTCAGATCCAGATCAAACAGATAGCTTCGGAAATAAACTTGCTCATGCAGTACTTTGCGTAATGGAGGAGCATCATCCGTACGTAGAAGCATTAATAGATAGCAGGCTACCAGAGTGGAAAGGAATATGGTGCAATCCAGCTAAACATAAAATGTACCTCAGAGGAACCTCGACTTTCCCAGGATTCCCTGGACTTCTCAATCGAAGACCCTGGCCATGCAGAAGATTTCCACTCAGAGAACAGCTCAATAAATGGAGGAAATTTGCCAACAATCCTCTATTAGCACATAATGGAAATTATGGACGACTAGTCTGTGAAGATAGAAATCAGAAGATATTTTGTAATTTAGCTATCCCAGGATATCCCTTCAGCAAAGAGACATTTGTCGATGAAAGCCAGTATCCCAATTATCAGCATAGCGTCTCTCATAAGTCTCCAGTAATGGGAGAAAAGGACCCAGAATGGCATGATAAACCACCCATGGGAGATGGAGATGACTTTTACGACCAACTCTCAGCAGCAGACCTGGACGATCTCTCAGATAGAATGTATGGGTGAAATGAAAAAAAAAAAAAAACTACAAGACTCATAATATTTTGAAAATATTATAGCAGCAGTTCCTGACTTTTGACTCTTCAATTTTGTAAATATTCTACGAAGAATCTGCTTTGAAGATTCAGCATCCAAGCGTCTCCGTCAATAATTGATACTCCAGCAGAAGAAGACAAAATTAGTAGAAGATAAAGCTTCTCTTCAATTATCGAAAAAATACAAAAGATTCTGTAAATATTTGTGTCTGTAATTATTTGAGTCTGTCGGTAATAAAGATTTTCCTTCACTCACTACTTTAATAGAGCAGATGACCCCCACCTTGCTCCATTAAAGAAAAGCTGTGAAAATCTTTACACGTGTCTTATAATAAATTATAGTGTCAGAATTTTGTCAAAAAGGGAAGGATTGAATGATGTGCGATGGGGCCCAAAGCAGTACCCGGCATCATTATCCAAACCCTCTATTTGTTTTTATATGTAGAAATATCATCAAAAGAGGCATATAATTCTATACATATATAGCCTTGTCTTTACTTAATTTTCAAAAAAGCCTAAGTCTAGGCTAGCATAGGTTTTGACCCTTAAGAAAGTTTTAGACGGGAAATGTTGGGCATAACCTTTTGAGTTTTGTCTTTTCTTCTTTTAGTGTTTTATAAATTGGCATGCTTGCCAACGAAAGAGGCAGAATGAAAAATACCCCTTCACTCTGCGTTGTAAAATTTCTAACCCCTCTCAAAAACCCCAAAGTGTACTAAGTCTTTCAGAATTTCAGAGTCTGTAATATAATCTTTGTAAGTATATTTCTTATTAATATGAAGTGTGAGTAGTTTCTCTTTTTCCTTAAATATTTCAAAAGGGTAACTCTTCTATTCTAAAAATTTATTTTCTTTTTGGAAAAACTAAGTTTATGGAATGCTTGTTTGCTCATTAATATTACATGCTTTACACCTTCGTAGTATCTGCTGTTTTCTAGTTTATTACTGAGTGACCTTAGCTGAAGAGCCCGTGTGAGCCGTGGTTAGGCGTTGAGGGCAAATTGTAGGCAGAAAGGGAAAAGTAAAAAATAGAAAATAAAAATATACTATGTTGAACGAGACTTAGCTTCAAGGTGGGAGTACATGTAATGAAAACAAACATTGCCTAAAAATAGTTTTTGCCAAAGAAAAAGAATTTTAGAATAAAAGGAGAGCAATCCGAGTAGAAATATTAAGGAAAATATTGTTCATAAAAGAAATTAAAAAATCAAAATTGTATGCCATTAGATGAAGAACTTAGGATTAAAATCAGAACCAGTACTGAGCTTATACAAGAATTAGAAGATCAAAACTTAAGGTATCAATTTCTTTTATCATTAGCATCTGGCAGATCCCCAGAAAATTACAGTTTAAAATCTTCTCAAATAAATAGACAGCTAATTGTAAAACAAGAAGCCTTAAAGCTAGCCATACAACAGCTTGAAGACCTATTAGCATAACTGTAGAATTAATTAGATAATTCTCAGCCCAATTTCAAAATACAAATATAAAAAATCTTTAACTAAATATAAAATATATATATATATATATAAAACATATAAAATCTTTAAATAAATATATATATTTAAAAAATAAAAAAATAAAAAACATTAACACATTATTATTTAATATATATCATATATATATACATATAAATATATAATAAAAAAATAAAAATATTAATATATATAATCTTTATAATATATTTACATAATATATTAGGTATATATCGTAAAGGCCAGAGAGAAAGCAAAGGAGACGAAGGCAAAGACAAAGACGAAGGTAGAGGAGACGATCTGCGAGAGAGAGAGAGAGAGAAAGACGATCTGCCAGAGAGAGAGAGACGAACTGCGACAGAGACGAAAAACACAGAGAGAGAGAGAGAGACGAACTGCGATGGAGACGAAAAACACAGAGAGAGAGAGACGACCTTCAAAGTGATGAAAGAAGAAGAAAAACGAAGCAAAGGACATACCAGACACAACCTTCAGGTTCTTCACTTTCTTTCTCCTCTTTCTCTTTGTTGACCAACAAGCTAGGGTTTGTGTTCTTCTTCACCAACGATCCCATCTTGGCCAGGATCGCGTTTCTCTCTCTACGGAAACACGATTCCTACACGTTTCTTTCTAAAAAACGCAGAATCGCATTTCTTACGAAAATTCGTCACCTGTTAGGACGATTCCTGCAACTAAGAACAGTACCATCAAGAAGATACTTAACAGTATAAATCCACCGACAGCCAACAACAAGTTTCCCAGAAGGAAGAGGTGTAAGTTTTCAAGTCTGATTCTGATGAAGAGCATTCATCTCCTGATCCATAGCATGTTTCCAACCCAACATCGACATAGCCTGCTGATAAGAAGATGGAATAGAAAGACAAGACAAGCTATATGCAAAGGAGTAACAATGAGGGACAAGACGAGCATAAGAAACAAAATTAGAAATAAGATGCTGATTACAAGTACGTTTACCACGTCGCAATGCAATAGGTAAATCATCATCAGATGGCACAGGTAGAGGAGGGGCAGAAACCTCGGACAAAAAAGATGAAGTAGCCTAGACATAAGAAACCACGCGACGAGCTTGGGACTGTTGATAAACCTGTAGAGGAGATAACGGAGAAGAATCCAAACCGACGGAAGATGACAGGGGAACAAAGGGCCCCGGAAGAGTAGGAGTTGGAACAGATGTCTCCCCCTCACGACAAGAGATAAGATCCTCTGACAATTGCTAACCAGATAAGGAGAAAAAAGAGGTGGACTCAAAAAGGTAACATCGGCACTAATAAAGAACTAACGAGACTCGGGATGATAACACCGATAACCTTTCTGTATACGGGAATAGTTGACAAAAATACATTTGCGAGCACGGGGAGATAATTTATCCAACCCCGAATCAAGGACAT
Organism: Camellia japonica; assembly: GCA_030407325.1. Classification (NCBI taxonomy): domain Eukaryota; kingdom Viridiplantae; phylum Streptophyta; class Magnoliopsida; order Ericales; family Theaceae; genus Camellia; species Camellia japonica. Next base: position 71,298,355 of record JAPPVO010000003.1, on the reverse strand, counting down.
GGACAAAGGCCACACAACCAAAAACACGAGGAAGAGGAAACGGAGAACAATTGGGGTATAATTGAGAGAAGGGAGACTGATTATTTAAAACAACAGAGGGCATGCGGTTAATAAGGAAACATGCAGTCAACACAGCATCACCCCAAAATAATTTAGGAACATGCATGTTAAACATCAAGGTCCGACATCTAGCAAATGTCGGTGTTTCCGCTCAGCAACACTATTTTGCTGGGATGTATGAGCACAACTAGTTTGATGGGTAATACCACGAGCATCACAAAAATCATTCACAATAGATTGCACATATTCTAAGGCATTGTCAAACCAAAATATCTTAATGCATTTCCTAAACTAAGTAAAAATTTCATTATAAAACTTAGAAATTATTTAGGACAAGTTAGAACGTTGCCGTAATAAAAACAATCGAGTCATCTGAGAATAATCATCCACAAATATAACAAAATTAAAAAAAAACCATTCACAGTGGGAGTGTGAGAAGGACCCCATATGTTTGTATGGACTAAATCAAAAGACACTGACACACGACTAATACTATGATTAGAAAAAGAACTACGGTGATGCTTGCTGAGCTGACACACTTCACATTCAAGCTGAGACAAATGGCTTAAACCCGAAATAGCTAACTTAAGCTTGGCCAAAAATGGATAACCTAGACGGAAATGCCATTGCAAGGGAGACACAGTAACACTCAAAATAGTAGAACTAGAAGGAGGAGAACCAACAGTGTCCAAAAAAATACAAACCATCCTTCTTATGCCACGAACCAATCATCTTCTTGGTCTGGAGGTCCTATAAAACACAAGAAGAGGGAGAAAAGGTTACAGAACATTGTAGAACTTTAGTTAACTGACTAACAGAAAGCAAATTAAAAGGAAAGGACAGGACATAGAGACTAGAGGGTAAGGAGAGAGATAAAGTGGCTGAAGAGTGCCCTGGCCACTAACAGGTCGGGAGGATCCATCAGCAAGTATAATATTATGAGTAACAGGACGAAGAGTATGAAAAAGAAAGAAATTACCAGAAATATTAGAACTAGCGCCGGAGTCTAAAAGCCAAGGTTGAGGGGATTGAGCCATGCACGCAATATTACCTGAGCTAGCTAATGTAGCAGTAGAAGATGAAGGAAAAGTAGTTCGAAGAGAATTGACTATCTCAGTAAGCTCGCTAATCTTGGTGGTGAGTGCATCATGAGAATCAGCTGGGGAAGCACCTGGTCCAAAGGGAACTGAAGTTGACTGAAAGGATGGAGCATCCATAACCTGATTCACATGATCAGGTTTACCATACTTCTGCCAACACCAAGGTTCAGAATGACCCAAGGCACCTCAATGAGTACATTTCCGATTAGCACGAGATACAGCATCAATACCACGGCCACCACCACCACGAGAACCATGAGAATAAGACCATCACGAGAACCACATGAACCAGTATGGGATCCACGAGAACTAGTGCTGCCAAGAAAATTACCTCGATGAGGCCCTTGGTCACTACTGTTAGAGATCAAGGCAGAAGAGGACAAGGGCTGAGAAGAACCAGATGTGGAAGAAGCCTGTCCCAAAGAAGAACGCAACAATCGAGAATAGGCATTAGCAGCAGAAGGTAAAGTCTCATTAGTAAGAATCTGATCTTTGAAACCCCGTAGATCAGAATCTAAGCCCATAAGGATGCCATCATAAACTCCTCCCAATACTTCTTTGGTTGAGCCAAATCAGTAGTAAAATGTCGGTGCAGCAACAATTGGTCCCACAAAGTCTTCAAGCCACTGTAATAGTCAGAAAGAGGACGGCCAGACTGGCGGGTAGCAAAAATCTGTTCATACAACTCATAAACTCGAGAGGCATTAGTCTAATTAGAAAATGACTCAGCAAGGGAGTCCCAAATGGCCTTATAGGTGTCACAAAATTCAACGGTTGTAGCAACATTAGGCTCCAAACTATGCCAAAGCCATCCTATAACATAAGAATCCTCACTCAATCAATCATCATAACATTTATCATCCTCAACAGGTGGAAGGTCAGTAAGAAAACACAACTTCTTCTTGCCACGCAAGAAAATCTTAACGATATGAGCCCAAGCTAGATAATTTAAACCATTCAATTTCTTAGTGGTAATATACTTGGGGAACTCATCATCCTTAGTTATGGAAGATTTCACATCATGTTTTGGCTCAACCATGATAAGGAGAACAACCAGCAGATGCAAAGGGGAAAAAACAAAACACAAGGACAATCAACCAACAGGAATAAAGTGGAGTAAGGAAATTACCAACCAACAGTAACCAGCAAGCAGCCAAACAACCCAAAGGAAGAGCCAAAATGATCAGCCAATGCCAAAACAGGGGTGCCGAACAAGGCAAATCCACCAGAAATTGCCAAACATTGACCCAGCAGCAACATGTAGCAAAAACAATCTCAAAGATAGCCTCCTAGGGCTATTTCAGCTCCCAAGAAAGAGGTTTCAACAAGCAAAAAACTCTGGGTAAGGAGCTTTATTGCAAATCAGAAATATGACACCATTAAATCGAAAATCTTTCAAAAATAGAAAACTCACATTAGATGGTCTCAAGAAAAATCCACAAAAATCACCATTGAGATCAGAAGAGGAAGACGACAAAGAAGAGGTCACCTTGTCCGTACAGTCTATGACGTCATGCTGACGTCATCGTACGGAAGATGACGTCAGGACGTTGTCACCTCAAAGGAATCAAGAGTGACTGAAGAACACTTTGATAAGGTTGAATCGAAACTCTGATACCAAGTTGAAGTGTAAAAGTATGGAAAACTTTGATTAGGGCTAGAGAGAAAAAGAGAGAGAGAAGGAAGAAGGAGAAGACTATATATATTATTAAACGTACGTTTCTTGGTTCCTTTCATAAACCTAAAACATCAGCAAATATAGAAAATACAATATGACCATAGTACCCTCATTCAACACAAAAAATAACATATATCACTATATAGTCTAACATCTACCACATAGTGTCTTGGTACAGGCAAATTGTTTTCAAAGCTTCTACCAAACACCAAAAAAGAAGTGAGGAAAAACATTGTTTTCAGGTAAAAGGTTCTACACATAAAACATTTTCTAGTCAATCATATTGCATTGACAAATATGGCACATCAAATAAGCCTTTTATTCCCATTTTTCTCTAAAAAATTAGAGTTGCATTGATTATTATTGTTAGTTATCATTGCTTAGCAAAATGGTAAAAGCTCTAGATGTCAAGCATGAAAGCATGGGCATAAGTCTATGAGCAACGACTTCCTGCAATCACTGACAAAGATTATTCTATTTCCACTAATACGAGCACCAAGTAAAGGCCATTTTTTATTTGGTTCAATGAAAGAAAAAATACCAATTTATATCAGCATTATTGTTCTTCACATAACCTTAGCTCAAGGCACAAGAAAACTTTGGGTAATATAGTAGAAAAAAAGGTGTATTATGGGGCAAGCAAGCTCCACTTTGCTGCAACTACTAGGTGTTAATCTATTACTAAAGTATGGCCAATAAAAATATGGCATATAATGAAAATAACACTAAACTAATTTTAATTTTCATTCCAACACAAATGTCAAGAACATTTTAACATTGTCCATCAAATTGGGACCAATCCTAAACAACCAAGTCCGAGTATATGGCCCATGATTCCATGAAAATTAAAATGCAAAGCCCTAAAATCCACTTTGGCCCAAAGCCACAAGATAAAGAAGCAACATAATTTGCAGCCTAAAAACGTTTGGCCCAAGGCCACATGGGACAAAGAAGCAACACAGTCTGGTGCCCCAAAATTATTAGACCCAAGGCCACAAGATAAAGAAGCAATAGTCTACTATCGTCACTCTTGAAGTCAATTGAAAATAAAGTAGCAGCAATAGCAGTGGTCACAGCTCAGAGACCAAGAAGAGTGCACTGACTCTCCCTCTGACAAAGCAGCAGTGAATTGTTTTTGTTCCTCTCAGTGTTCTTCCTCTCGCTACTCACTCTTCCTCTCTGGTTCTTCTACTTTGCCGTGTCTAAGAAGTGTCTAGATCCAAACGTCTGCATCACCAATGCATCCCAGTCCAACAAATAAAACAATAAAAATCGGCCACAGTTAAATATGTCTTCATGTCTAACACAGTCAATGCACGTACATCCCGTAGAGGACATGTTCATTTCATGCTTCATAGCTAGCCAGCTGGCCAACTATCTCCTCTCCCTTAAGAAATATATATAGTCCCCCATAGCACCCATAGATCAAATGGTCTATAATTATGACCAAGGCATGTGTATCGAAGCACAACTTTGATCGCATTGTTTTTAGTATCCACAAGCTAAAGGAAAATCATGATCTTTCCACATATGAAATCATGGACACAAAAGACCCACACATCAAAGCAAGTGAAAAGTTGACTCAAAAAATTAAAGAATAAAAAAAGGGAATGTAATTCAAACTCAATCCCTATCCTCACAAAGATCTCCAGTAAGAGTTTAAAAGGATAGAAACCTATACTCATAAGATTCTAAGAGTTGGAGAACAACAGATAATGCAAGGGAATAAATAATGGAACAACAAGAGAAAGAAGCACACAAAATCTAAGTAGCCTACGAATATAAAGCAAGAGCAATGCTTTGGGCTATGATGAAGTCTTGTATACTTTAGAAACTGCCAAAATGTGGCATGACAACCCAAGGACCTGACAAGCTGTCAAAATTACCACTTAAAGAATAATTTTTTTCCATATAGGATAGCATTTTTTGTATTGAAAAAAATGGTACAAAAGAGAACTAATGCAAGCTTTCCCTAAAAGAAATAAATAGATGAAAGATAAAATATGACTGCAAAATGAAAGAACTGTCACCAATAAACCAAAAATATATTACCAATTAATCGAAATAGTCAAGCATTATTTGCCCTTTGTCTACCCTTAAAGTCGTTGATGGAGGCCAGTAAAATTTAAAGATGGAAAAAAGAAAGTAAATAAATTTATTCTATCATTATAGAAAAGAAGACATCCTCATCGTGTTTCCTCCCAAACTAACAATTGTTTCATATATAGTCTTCTTATAATATTCCTTCTATTTGAGAGGGTGTTTTTTTTTTTACACAATTCAAACTAACATGTCACTTTCTAAGAATTTGGAGAACTTAGGAGTTAGGATAGGGGGGGGGGGGGGGGGGGGGTTTGTTGGTGTGGTGCGCCTAATAACTAAATCAAACGGAACACCCAGATTCCAATGCCACAACTTTAGACAATTCCAATAGAGGTTGAACAATATGCAATAAAGTAGCACAAATTTGCATATTAACCAATAAATGTGCCCAAGGAAAGAAAGTGTACACCAGTTTGTTCAGTAATCACATGATTCATACTCAGCACACAATCTTCCCCCGACTTGAAAAGTCAAAACAAATATAGACAGTTTCTATAAATTGTGATTTCACATCAATTTATTTATAATCACAACAACAATCTCGAATAAAATTACAGTCTTGTTTTAGATTGTTTAAGGTTAGCTAGTATCAGATGGCCCTATTTGGTCATACAACTCAACTGAACTAGCCCAAGCTTGGCATCCATGATACAAAGAAAATAAAAAGAATACATAAATACATATAATTATACTGTCAAACGCAGAATTGGGACAGTTCCACAAGCATTTGAAAGCAACTCCAAAGAACAAATAACATTTTTATTGGACAAAATCAAAAGGGTCATCAGATGATGCAGGGGAATTGAATTTCATGAGCTACAGATTTTTGAAGTAATTACTCAAGAATTAATCTGATTTTGGTTCAAATAAGTTTTTTTTTTTTAATTTATCAAAGAGAGTCTTAAAAAGCCATTGCAGTTGGCTAGCCCAACTATACAATAATACAATACAGAGGTACATGTGAAAACATACAAGAAAAATAGTTAGGCAAGAAAGGTAATGAAAGAGGCAAAAAAGTTGCTCACCATTCTTTTGAGCCTAAACGCTTGTTTCAGAAGCCCCAGGAGAGAGAGAGAGAGAGAGAGAGAGAGGGTGAGTGGTTCGGTCTCGTCTTCATCGGCAATAACCTGGACTGGTCACTAAGCCCATCAACCCTTACTGCGTGGATTGGGATTCGCTTTGCTTCTAGTTTTTTTTTAATAACATTTGATAAATTTTAAAAATATTAATAATTAAATTTATAATTTTTTCCACCAATTTATTATAATTTTGTGGAAAGACATTGGGTGGTTTTTTCTCCTTTTTTTTTTTTGTAAAAAAAAAAATTAAAAATGGTACATATTATACTCGATTGGACTAACAAAGTTTTTTTTTTAAATTACTAAAATCAAAAACAAAATTTTTTAATTTTAAATTTTTTTTACTTTATAGATCCTTCTACCTTAGATAGATTGATTAAGTAAGAAAATGACATAAATTTTAAAAATTCATTAAAAATAAACAATTTGAAATAAATGTGACTTTTTTTGACTAGATGCCAAACCACAAATTTTTAGTTAGGCATCGTTTGAAAACATACTATTTATGTGTGTCAATTTCCGACCACACTACCAAACTAGTACCCAGCTGGAGAGCATCGGCAAAATAGATTAGGCCGAACGACCTGCAACAGAAAGAAGAGTCTCCGACGGCGGCTCGTCCACCCGGGGGCACTCCGACGATCAAGTCAGTAAAATATCTCTCAAAGATAACCAATAGTGCTTAACTCACTAAACAGAGCATAAAAGACATACCTTAGACCCATGGAGGTGCCTCCCTTTTATAGCCAACACAATCTTATCCCAATAGAAGCCTAGCTCTAATGGACTTAGGATTACTGCTAACTTGGACTCCCAGTAGAATTAGGATAAACTCTCTAAGAGTCTTATCTTTACCCAAACTGAAGTCTTCTTCCATTTTAGGACTCTTGTCCCTTATCCGCTTATCCCGGATTTCGGTATCTTCGCAGATAACCTCGGCCTAGCCGAAATCATCTCGGCATCAAGACCAGGACACGTGGCACTTCGGTGACACCTCGGCCACGTGTTGTCATTCAAAAATTATGTCCCCACAACTGCCCCTAGGTTCTATTACCTCGGCATCCTAAGGTGATGGAACCTATATCATTTATTCCACTTAGCACGTCGGCTAAGCTTGCTTCATCATCTATTGCCGAAGTCAGAACTCGTCGGCTTAATATGACCAAGACCTATAGTCTGCTTTCATCAATGCCTTAGAACCAACGACCAAGTTCGTTCAAGTTTCTCAGCCGAAACCGTCCTCCTTTGCAACCGTCTCGGGGTGACACACCTCGGTTATACAAACTGATGATTTACCTCGGCAAGTACCCAAGTACCTTTTCTTGGCATAACCTTGGTTTCACCTTGTAAATTTTTTCATAAAATTTCAACAAGGGTTTAACCTCGGCTTAACTTTAACTTGTAAATTGTCCACAAATTTCAACAAGTGTTAAGCAATGATTTTGGTTTAACTTCAACTTGTAAATTGTCCACAAATTTCAACAAGTGTTAAACAATGATTTCGGTTTAACTTCAACTTGTAAACTTTTCTCAAGTTTCAACAAGTGTTAAACAATGATTTCGGTTTAACTTCAACTTGTAAATTGTCCACAAATTTCAACAAGTGTTAAACAATGATTTCGGTTTAACTTCAACTTGTAAACTTTTCTCAAGTTTCAACAAGTGTTAAACATCATCTCGGTAAGCTCTTCTCTTCTCGGACTTAATCATCTTAGGCTGAGATCTTGTCTTCTGGGATCTGGGATCCGAGATTTGGAATCCGGGATCTGCTTACTTAGGCTGAGCTCTTGTCTTCTCATATCCAGTGTTATCTCGGCTTCGCTACGGCGAACCATTTCTCTTCTCTGGTTTGGACGCCTTTGTCCCCGGCGTGTCCTCCTCAACTCTGGCATACTTTTCTATCCTGGCCATCAGCTCCTCCATGCTTTTCGGCAATGTCTTTGTCAGTGATTTTCGAAGCAGGCAGTCATCCTTCAAGCCGCTTTTAAACGACACGACCGCCACCTCTTTGTTGCATCCTGGTATTCGGTTGAATACCTCATAATACCTTTTGGCATAGGCCCTAAGGCTTTCATCCTCGCCGATCTTCAGGGCCATTAGGGCGTCCACCCTCAATGGCTGTAGCTTGTTTGTCATGAACCTGGCCACAAACATCTCAGCCAGGCCTTCCCAGGTTTTCACAGTTCCTTTCGGCAACTTGTGAAACCAATCCGATGCAATTTCTCGGAAGGATAAGGGGAACACCTTGCAGAGCAACGGCTCGTTCTCAGTGTACAATGCCATCGAGTTCAAGTACAAGCCGACGTGAAAGTTCAGGTCCGACTTACCGTCGTATATCTGGAACCTTGGCATACTGAACCTTTTCGGGGCCTCAAATTTGTCCAATTCTATCGAGAACGGTGTCCTTGGCTTGACAGGTGAGGTCACCTCAGCATCTTGTCGCTTTATCTGGAGGTAATCCCTCAGATCTTCCGTGGTTCGTCCAGGAGCTCGGCTATCTCTGGATTTCAGCCTCTTTGGTGCACTACTTCCTGTGTCATTGCGAGTCCTTTTGGACCTCCCTCCATTGGTCGCGTTGAAACAGAGTTCATTCCCCTGAACATGCCGATGTTCTTTAGAGTAAGCTTCCTTGGTACGATGTGTCCTCTGTGAATGTCCCCTTCTGGATTCTCCTCGTCTGACCTCCCTTGAAGGCCGGTGAGAATGTTCATTGGTCCTATTGTGCTGAGGAGTCGTAGGAATTGTCTTCTGCCCCCCTGCCTGGGCATCTTTCTTGGCTGCTGGAGTCGGCGTATCTTGTGACGGGAACGGTGGCTGCATGACGTTGTTCTGTATCATGAAATTGACAACCGTTTGCAAGTCCGCCAATTTATTCGCCATTCCCTTTATCTCGTCGTCCCTTCGTAAGCATCTTTCTTTCCATACCTGGAGGTCGTCCTCGTTATAATACTCGCTTCGGTCTGATTACTTCGGCACGTCGCCCTCTTGGTCGACGTCCTCTTCTCCGTGATTCTTATCACGAGTTTCTTCGTTGTAGTTGTCTTCTTCGATGCCAAGGTCAATATGTTTCCCACTCTCAGTAGGGGTGTCGTCCCCAACCTTCTCTTTCTGTCCGTCGTTGGCCATCTATTCTCCTTTCGTTCCCACAGACGGCGCCAAATTGTGTGTGTCAATTTCCGACCACACTGCCAAACAAGTACCCAGCTGGAGAGCACCGGCAGAATAGATTAGGCCGAACGACCTGCAACAGAAAGAAGAGTCTCCGGCGGTGGCTCGTCCACCCGGGGGCACTCCGACGATCAAGTCAGTAAAATATCTCTCAAAGATAACCAATAGTGCTTAACTCACTAAACAGAGCATAAAAGACATACCTTAGACCCATGGAGGTGCCTCCCTTTTATAGCCAACATAATCCTACTCCCAATAGAAGCCTAGCTCTAATGGACTTAGGATTACTGCTATCTTGGACTCCCAGTAGAATTAGGATAAACTCTCTAAGAGTCTTATCTTTACCCAAACTGAAGTCTTCTCCCATTTTAGGACTCTTGTCCCTTATCCGCTTATCCCGGATTCCGGTATCTTCGCAGATAACCTCGGCCTAGCCGAAATCATCTTGGCATCAAGACCAGGACACGTGGCACTTCGGTGACACCTCGGCCACGTGTTGTCATTCAAAAATTATGTCCCCACACTATTATAGTAATTTTTGTCTTTTTAACTAAAATATGAGGTAAAAAAAAATATGTTCGGAATAACTTTTTGATTTTTTACGAAAAAATGTACAAAAACAGAGAGAAAATGGAATCTTTGACTTTTTTTGTATAAGTTATAGGCTTTTTTATTTTTTTAATAATTTTTTAGCTTTTAAACTAAAACACTAGCATGCCAAACGAGGCCTTAAATTTGAGTAAAATTTGTGTTTAATATGAATCACTCTAACAAATAAACTCATAAAATAATTTCAAAAAATTTGAGCAAACATTTGAGTAAAATTTAGGGTATATATTTGGGTTTAGGAGCAGAGGGTGTCTTGAATAATTTTTACCCAAATTAAAATTTTCAATTTTTACTTTTTACTTACATTACATCAATTTTAAATTTGAGTAAAAAGTTTAAATAATAACCCTACCACTCTTTCACTAAACTTCAATACTTAAAATTAAATGTACTAAATTAAATAAATTAAACTCATTTGATTACCATAATTCATATCATTTTAATTTTAATTACATTTTAACAATAAAATAAAAATTTAAGTCATTAACTTCTTACTTCTTACTAAATATTAAATGTTGAATTTTTAATAATTTATACGTAAGTCCCAATTAATATTTATTATCATTGTTCTAGCAATGCTACCACCATCAACTCTGTGGCCTCAACTACCATGCTACTACTATCAAGGTTGATTATTCCATTTTGTCCCACTCCTTAAAAAGATCATCATCATGAACACCACCTCCTCTAATTTGATTATCATCGTCACCACTATTATCTCACCACCAAACAACCACTAATCTTGTCACTCATTGGCGATTGAGCACAACGGACACATCCACGGTGGCTGGTTCATCTTTTTGCTTCTTCTCTATTGCTCTTGTTTTACAGTTGAATTGAATACATATAAAAAAATTGAATGAGGAAAAGTAAGTCATAATTTTGAAAAATACAAGACGTGAGTGTTTCAAACTGTAGAGCAGTTATGTAGTTGTAGTGTTATAAGAATATGGAATGTTCTTTATTTGAAGTGGTAACAAGTGTTGCTAAAAAGACACATGCCTGCAAATGGATGCATGACATATTAGTTGTGCAATTCTCTTTTTCTTATTAGGGACCTTTGTGGAATAAGAAAACGTAAAAGTTGTATAGATTAGTTAACATTATTTTTTGAATTATTTTGAACTACAATTTTATCCTTTAATTATCTAGGTCAAATAGTACACATATTCCTTCAAACCCTAATTGTTCTTTTACTACTGTGACCCCTTCTCTTTACACCTTACATCACGTCACGTCACATTTTTCTTTACTATCGTAGTTGTCACGGCCTAAATCCGTCCCTATAAATTTAGTATCGTAACCGGCCAGTAATTTGTAAATTACCGAAGGCCTCTTAAACATAAATCAAATTTTTAGGGGACTAACGGAATAAAATAACAAATATATAATGTCCATTGAGTTGTACAGACATATATGAGACAAAAAAAAAAAAAAAATTAGACTTTATATACATATATCATACATCACCCTTACATCATCACATTTATACGGATAAGACAAAAAGGGACTTAGCCCTAATTACAGAATAAACAAAAACTTAAACTATAATCACATAGCCATGACCACTAGACATATTCGGAACCTCCACGGGAGGCACATAGGTTGGTTGACAAAATAGAGTTCAGGTTTTTAGGCCTGGTCACGCGCTTGATCACCTACATACATAAATAATACAATGAGCTGGAGCCCAGTGAATAATAACAAAGTAAAGATTTTGATGAATGATATCCATAACAAATTCAGAAATCATAATTCAAATAAAAAATAGATTCATATACATATTTAAATCTGTAAACAGTTATACGTGGTACATCCATTAGCGCTAACAGATTAGATTGGTCATAAAGACCCATATATACAAAGCAAATGGTCATTAAGACTTATATTCGTCTCAGACAGATGATTATACACAATCGTAACAGATAACCATATAGGTTTCATAGATAATTCCATGATTGGAACTCACAAAGATCCTTGGTACCAGGTAACAGATCACAGATATCAGATAATAGATGTTAAGGATGCCACGATTAAATTTCAGAAATTGGACAATCATTCATTCATTCAGAAAATATCGTTTCAGAAAACAGAGTATAACTTATTATCAAAAAATACATATAAGTAAACATATCTTTACAGAGTTGTTGTGACCCCTTCTCTTTACACCTTACGTCACGTCACATTTTTCTTTACTATCGTAGTTGTCACGGCCTAAACCCATCCCTATAAATTTAGCATCGTAACCGGTCAGTAATTCGTAAATTATCGAAGGCCTCTTAAACATAAATCAAATTTTTAGGGGACTAACGAAAGCAAATAACAAATATATAATGTCCATTGAGTTGTACAGACATATATGAGGCCAAAAAAAAAAAAAAAATTAGACTTTATATACATATATCATACATCACCCTTACATCATCACATTTATACGGATAAGACAAAAAGGGACTTAGCCCTAATTACAGAATAAACAAAAACTTAAACTGTAATCACATAGCCATAACCACTTGACATATTTGAAACCTCCACGGGAGGCACATAGGTTGGCTGACAAAATAGAGTTCAGGTAGAAGCTTTAGGCCTGGTCACGCGCTTGATCACCTACATACATAAATAATACAATGAGCTGGAGCCTAGTGAATAATAATAAAGTAAAGATTTTGATGAATGATATCCATAACAAATTCAGAAATCATAATTCAAATAAAAAATAGATTCATATACATATTCAGATCTGTAAACAATCATACGTGGTACATCCATTAGCGCTAACAGATTAGATTGGTCATAAAGACCCATATATACAAAGCAGATGGTCATTAAGACCAATATTCGTATCAGACAGATGATTGTACACAATCGTAACAGATAACCATATAGGTTTCACAGATAATTCCATGATTGGAACTCACAAAGATCCTTGGTACCAAGTAACAGATCACAGATATCAGATAATAGATGTTAAGGATGCCACGATTAAATTTCAGAAATTGGACAATCATTCATTCATTCAGAAAATATCGTTTCAGAAAACAGAGTATAACTTATTATCAAAAAATACATATAAGTAAACATATCTTTACAGAGTTGTTGTGATGCCCCAAAAATTGAGAACATCAGATAACATTTATTAACAAATAAATACAGGGTTTATCTAAAGTTAGGAGTCCAGGAAACGTCACTAATGAGTCCTATGACCAATAACCAAGTAAGATCCCAGATCGCTGGAGGAGTCAAGTTAGTCTCCCTTCTAAGTTCAACTTTCTTAGGTAACGCACTACCCTTTTGACAGATCTTAAAAGGCATTGACACAAGGTCTCATAAGTAATGCAGAGATAGACATAGGATTACAAAAGTAAATAATAATTACAGTGTCTCAAATTTTAAGTTTACAAACGAGTTCCATTACTATTTCAATCCAAAAAGAATAAATAAAAGCATAATTAGACTAATAAGCGAAATGGTTCTGAACTTTCTCGAAGGCAAACATAAGTCTTCAAATGTCTTTGACACTTTATTGGCCTCGTACGTTTCTTCGATACCTGGCATGAAACGTCACGAGCTTTGAATGCCCAGTAAACGCACGCACACCCTGTCATTCTTTCCCAATCTAATACACAATAGCAATTACAACAATAGGGGAAAAGAGCATGACATTCAAGTAATTAACACAGGTTACAGGGTTAGTTATTAGTAGTCTAGAAATCCCCCAAAGAGATTTCATCCTCCCCACTACAAGAATCGGATGCGGATTATTCGGTATGCTCCTTCTTTTGCTGCTTTGTTGCAGAACTTACCTCGAATGCTTAGTAACGGTTATATACCGCGTAGCGCCAACCGCAAGGCCTCAAAAGAGACGGTAATAATGGGCCTTGCCCAAATCCCTCCTTACACCAAAATACCTAGGGTTCGAATACAACCGCTCCGTTCAAGGGTTCTAAAAACCGTTTGTGCAACTTTCAAATAGTGAACACATCCCCATCAACCAATTAACATCTTAGTAACTTGTCCAAAAATTAGCAAACCCATTACCACCTACAAAGTTTCCCATTTGAGTTAGATAATTTAAGTCAAAGTTAGGACATGCTCTTGAAATAACATCTATTGCACAAGTATGAATAATTACATAGAACAAATGGAAGAACTAAGGTTACAATACATGAGATTAACATATCAAAATATGCACAAGTAACTCTAGGCATATTCATGTAGTTAAGGGGATAATATCGCACAAGAATGTAAATTTCCAGATTTGCACACGTGTGAGCACCATCGAAGGACTAAAATAAAAGGTACATAACCATTACATATGTAATATCATACCAAGACATGACCATATATTAATAAACACATTCATGAAGACAAGAGAATAAAACACCAATGCAAAACAGAATTTTCAGATTAAGTATCACTTAAAGATTAAGATCAAAAGGGCTATTTCAGATTTTTCCTAAACCTAGCCTTCCTATGGTTCGTAGAGAATTTAATCTAGTTTTCAAAACATGCTTCGGAAATGGAATAGCTTTTCTAGATTTTTAGTTATTTAAGAAAGACTCCAGTGCTGTCCAAATTCGTCGACCATTACGAAAATCAGATTTTCTTACAAACCGCTCACTCTTTTTCAATGAAACCAATTTTCCTTGAACTCTAACTCCTTAAGGAAGATTTTGGCATAAAAATGAGTTCCAGAAGATTTTTCTACATTTTTCTAGAATTTTCAAAATTTGACTGTAAAAACAGATTTTTCCTGCACAATACTCAAAATAAGAAGATTTATAAGAAAATAAGCCAACTAAGGGAAATTTCTCACTTATTTTATGATGAAAACGTACTAAATAGTGTATCAATAACTCATATTTTTAGAGTGGTGGTATGCCTTAAAAAAATGTGAGATATGGGAAGAAAAATGTAGTTTTGCATCTATTAAGAGGAAATATGAATAGAAGAATAATTAAAGCCCAATTCATCAAATTTGAACACATGAACACCATTACAAACAATCTGAAAATATGATTTCAAAACTCTAATAACATGTATTTGGAAAAGGAAATAGAAGGAGAGATGGTGATGTGGCTTACTTGTTGCCTAGTTAAGATGTTTGCACAATTCTTCATTTTCTTTCCTCTCCTCCACCACCAAGTTTTCTATCTTCCTCTCTTTTTCTCTCCCTCAGCCAAATTTGGTGTGTGGGTATGTATATGTGCTCAACAAATGGGGATGAGTGGTATATTTATAGAGAATTTGATGTGAAAAATCCAAAATGCCCATTGATTGGAATGGAATGGAATTGAGTTGTATTTAGTTGGAATGTAATGGAATGAGGGGTGATTAGGAAGCCTAATCATGTATTAAGGCATGATCTAGTTAGGGTTAGGCTTAAATAGAACCAAGATAGTTATAAGTACAAGACAATTTTCTTTGATTTGGGGATACCAATAATACTTTTTCCATGTTTTAAGGAATTTGTCTCTAAGGCACCTATGATTGTAGCCTAGAGAGGGTGATGGCTGGCCACATGATGATGATCTAAGGGAATTAGTTTATTTTTTCTTGTGTACAAATGTTGAAAATTGCAAAATATGGTGTATAAAATAAGTTTTAAGGTACAAGTGTATATATATAATAATAATAATACTTGTTTGGGGTCCTTGTTATTTAATAAAAATGTGAGGGCTTGGGCTCAATTAAAATATCTATTTCAAGTGTAGAGTTAATAAATTAGTGTTAGGAAAAATAATTCGGTTTGTATTATATTGCTTTGAATTTAAAGGTGAATAACTGAACGAAAACTGTGAAAACTAAAAGTTAAGGTTTAAAGAGATTAATCTAAAATTTGAGAGTTAAATAATTAATATCAGAGTGTCAGAAATGATTTCTAAGCTTCCAGGGTTGATTAGGGTTTGTATGGGTTCGTCCGTGATGCGTTTTCGGTTCTAGGGTTTAATTTGTGAATAATCAACGAACGAAGGCTTTATTATAATTACTCAAAATTGAGGGACCTAATAGGGTTTACTAAAGTTAGGGGTCTCACAGTTGTTACTCACAGATAGCTCCAGAAGTAGATCAGACAAATTAGACAGACGATAGCGCGTGATGTACACAAACACACAATATATATATACATTCAAACACAATATAATTTCCTTGATCAAACTTGACTTCTCTTGTCTTTTTTTGTTTAAGTACTACACTTATTCTTTCTTTATTCAGATGAATTAGGTTCTCATTTCACATATTGTTTCATTATTAAATCCTTCTTTTTCAAATAGACCGATTTCTTACTTGGCTTCTTAATCAATTACTACTAAGTCAATGACTTATTCTTTAATCAACTAATTTATGTTGACTGTTAGTTTATTAATCTTCATTGAGCCAAAAATCATGTCTAGAATGCTTGGAAATAAATGAAAATGAAAATATGAACTTAAATGCAATTTTTCAAAATATGCTGAAAAGAGCTATTTGCTCGAGCAAATCTTTAGTCACTGTAGCGGTCTGTAAAAGACTGCAAAAGTACTGGAAGCTTTCAATGTGCGCTCGAGTGGTAATTAGTCCACTCGAGCGGTCTACAAAATTCCATAATTCTGGATTTCTCAAACATGGCTTCTAAATGCATTTTTCAGTCTTGAATCCATACATATCTTGACCAAAACTTTAAAAACATTTTAGCAAAGATAAACACTTATTTATTTATAAATCATTTGCTCGAAATCTCATTAAATTGTCAAAACTTGAATCAAAATTTCATGCATGCAAATATTTTCAATTTCTTTTCCCTTGAAAAATAAGTATGAAATTAAACATGAAACTCGTGAATTTTTTTTCATACATCAATACTTTATAGATGCAAACTCAAAATCATGAAACATAATTATTCATTAATTTATTTGAATCAAAACCTTGCTTAATTTCAAAATCAAAACCCATGAACTTATGGTTTCCAAAATTCTTCTTCAAAATCGAATGTACAATGAAATTGCATGTAATGTATGAAGCTTATTTTAACTGTAACTTTCAAAATTAACTTAAAATAATTAATTTCTAAATTAACTTTCACAAACTCAAGATCTTTGACCTTTCTCTCTCTAGTTGAGAGATTCTCCCTCTAAACTTTTCTTCTCTTAGGGTTCAAGTGTGCAGCGGCTGTCGGGGTGGGGGAGGGGCTTCCGACGGCCGACGGCCTCCCCTCCCCTCCTCCTACCTCTCTTTTTTCTTCACTTTCCTTGGTTTTTCCAATAACTTGGAAGCTTTGGCTTTCCATCTTCTCTCTCATTTGTGAGGTGTTTGTTTCCCTTGGCCTCAACTTTGGCCGTGGCTTTCGTCGAATCTGCCCTCTCTCCTCTGTCTTACCTCATTTCGGCGTCGTCCATCATCGTTAGTTTTTCCGCCCTTCATCGTCATATCTGCCGCCTTCTCTAGGCCTGCTGGACACCGCCTTCTTTTCCCTACTCTGCTACCTCTTTTCCCGTCGGATTCACTATCGCCGTTACTGATGCTTTGGTTTGTAGGTTGTTCTGCCCTTTTTTTTTTCTTTTTTTTTTTTTCTTCTTCTTCTTCTGGTTTTTCTTTGGGTTTGCCTTGTTGTTGGTAGCTATTTTATGGGTTTGTTTTATTCTTCTAGTTTTCTATTGTTCTTGTTTTATAGTTGAATTGAATACATATAAAAAATTTGAATGAGGAAAAGTAAGTCATAATTTTGAAAAATACAAGACGTGAGTGCTTCAGACTGTGAAGCAGTTATGTAGTTGTAGTGTTATAAGAATATGGAATGTTCTTTATTTGAAGTGGTAACAAGTGTTGCTAAAAAGACACATACCTACAAATGGATGCATGACATATTAGTTATGCGATTCTCTTTTTCTTATTAGGGACCTTTGTGGAATAAGAAAACGTAAAAAATAGTAGAGATTAGCTAATATCATTTTTTGAATTATTTTGAACTACAATTTTATCCTTTAATTATCTAGGTCAAATAGTACACACATTCCTTCAAATCCTAATTGTTCTTTTACTACTGTGACCCTTTCTCTTTACACCTTACGTTACGTCACATTTTTCTTTACTATCGTAGTTGTCACTACCCAAACCCGCCCCTATAGATTTAGTATCGTAACTGGCCAGTAATCTATAGATTATCGAAAGCCTCTTAAACATAAATCAAATTTTTAGGGCCTAATGGAAGCAAATAACAAATATTTAATGTCCATTGAGTTGTGCAGACATATATGAGACAAACAAAAATTAGACTTTATATACATATATCATACATCACCCTTACGTCATCACATTTATACGGATAAGACAAAAAGAGACTTAGCCCTAATTACAGAATAAACAAAAACTTGAACTTTAATCACATAGCCATGACTACTTGACATATCCGGAACATCCACGGGAAGCACATAGGTTAGCTAACAAAACAGAGTCCAGGCAGAAGCTCTAGGCTTGGTCACGCGTCTGATCACCTGCATACATAAATAATACAGTGAGCTGGAGCCTAGTGAATAACAACAGAGTAAAGATTTTGATGAATGATATCATAACAAATTCAGAAACAATAACTCAGATCAGCAATAGATTCATATACTTATTCAGATTTTTAAACAGTTATACGTGGTACATCTGTCACGCCCTCAAAATTAAACCCATTAAATATAAAACAAGGCATGCATTACTAAAAGAAAAACATTACATTATTTAAATCATCAGAGTACTACGAAATAAAATATCAAAATAAATGCCCTACGGGCTTACATCTTGCCAAGCTAACACTTGGGTACAATTTCATGAGTTCTAACTCAAAACAAATAAAGCCCTGGGCTTGAATGTTTACATAATTCAAATAAAAACAACTAGAATAAATAAAACAGATCTTCAAGTCCAAATCCTCACAAGCTAAGTCTTTGGAGGTAGTGAACCACCTGAACCTGAAAATGAAGTTCCCATATAGGGTGAGCCACAGCCCAGTAGAGAAATACTAAACCAAATATACGCTTTGAATAAAGTCCTAGCATTCAATAGATGGTCAACCATGATAACCAGTTATATCAACATACAATCTTAAGACACCAATGTCTATGACCCTTATCAATTTCATTTATACAAATATGGCTCAGAGCCTGGCCAAATAACTCAACGGGGATAACAATTCAAGTTAAACCTTTCTTATATCATAATGGATACACATGTTGGTGTTGTATCAATATCTCATAAACCACTTCCGTACTTCACAAAAATAATGATATACATATTAGTGCTATATCAAATCAAATAATCAAACACTTCAGTGGACAAGCATATGAGCTGTATCACACTTCAATAGATAAGCATATGAGCTATATCTCTGCAATAGGCGCGCATATGAGCTGCAACCCTGGGTTCATCCCCTATCTTCCCATAATCATTAACCGGTTTAGAGGTACATCCCCTATCTTCCCCTAAACCGTGGAGTACATCCCCTATCTCCTCCCATACACAAGTAATGCATATAAACACAAAGTCATATACACAAACAATCAATACATAAATTTAATGTATTATTCCAATCTTTATACACAACGACATGGCCAATTGATTAGTTTCAGTTATCCCTAATCCACATGCAATGTCTACAACAATCATGACTATCCTCCACCGATAGCCCAAAACAGTTATCTCTAAACAGAAAATAACTAAATCAACAATTTAATAGGCATATGATTTAAATCAACCAACTACCCCATTTAATCAATAATTCCTCATATTTCGTGAATTTAACCATTATTCCCAAGTTTCCTTAAATTAAACTTACAATTCAATTTAACACAACAACTAGGGTTTTTCCCAAAATTACCAAAATACCCCCAACATATTAAATTACCAAAACTTAGAACAAAACATATACATTGGAGTAGGAAATCCCTACCTCGAAAAGATAACTCAAAAAGAAGAAGATGAAGATGATGCCCAAAAACCAAAGTGCTCCGAACTAACAACTTTTCAGATTAAATGAAAGCCCTCGCCTCACTCTACCTTTTTAATGAAGGAAGTAGGGTAGGAACGCACTCTAAATAGATCAAACCTAGGAGAGAAGGTGAGTAGGGAGAAAGAGAAGTCGGACCTTAGGGTTTGGAATATAAAAAGATCAAGAAAAACTGTTTAAAACCCGCTGCTGCCTATATAAACTAAACAGGCTCGCTCGAGCGAAGACATGGTCGCTCGAGCGACCAGACACAAAAATCCACGCTCGAGCGAAGAAAATCTCGCTCGAGCCAAAAACTCAATGCTTCAGGTCTGCAACCCAGAAGCTCGCTCGAGCGACGAAATGCTCGCTCGAGCGAAGAACTCGAAAACATACACCTCGCTCGCTCGAGCGAAGAAATGCTCGCTCGAGCCAAGAAACACATCTCTCAGGTCCTAAGCCCATACGCAGACTCTCGCTCGAGCGACCAAACCCTGGCTCGAGCGAAGAACAAAAACAACAGCTCGCTCGAGCGACCAACTCCTCGCTCGAGCGAAGGTCCAAAAATCTGGACAGCAACACTTGGTTTCCAACTCAACCAACCTGTAACAAACCTGCCCAACTCAACCCATAACTCAAAAATAAAGAATTAAAGGACAACAACAACAATACACAATGCCCGGATCCACGGAACTTAAGTCCGGATACAACAACCTAAAGGAAAAAGACCGGGTCGCTATAACCTCCCCCCCTTAAAAGAATTTCGTCCCCGAAATTAAGCATAAGTTTTTGAAAACAAGTTTTTCTCAAATTCTATCAATATGACATTATAATAATGAACAACTTGACCCAATACTGGTCTTCTCATCTCTTATCAAGAGGCATCTCACAATATGCATATACAATAACATATAGTACAACCTGCGTCAATATTATGTATTTTTCCTTTCAATATTAACAATTTCAATATACGTGATTTCCATTTCCATATCATATTCAATTCCATGATATATATAAAACACATTCAATCTATAAATGTGACATTCCACTTCCATAAAAGGCAAGTTCAAAATGCTAACATTAAACCAAAACATTCTCAGAGTTTTCCAACTTAAGACATAAGTAAAGCTCTTAAGTTCAACAATATTACAAAATCTAAATACAAGATTACAAATCAACAAACATGTCCGGATATTTCTCACGGACTTCCAACTCACGTTCCCAAGTGGCTTCCTCCACTCCGTGATGCTTCCACAAAACCTTTACCAAAGGGATGGTCTTGCCTCGCAAAACTTGATCCCGCCTATCCAAGACCCGAACCGGTCTTTCCTCATACGAGACATCTTCATCAACCACTAAATCAGTCCAATCCAGCACATGTGATGGATCCGGCTCATATTTCCGAAGCATACTCACATGAAACACGTTATGTACTCCGGACAACTGCGGTGGCAAAGCTAAACGATAAGCAGCCTCGCTGTAGACACCCCA